>JASJOG010000006.1:4265000-4510000 GCA_030142905.1 Heliopora coerulea | reverse complement strand
ACAGCCGATATGATATTGAAGGCATTGGGTCTCTCTTCTGTGCCACTGATCATGTTGCCAGCGAGGTTAATATTGGCAGCGTTGTCATGTATACAGGCAAACACGCGACGTTCGAGGCCAAATTCTTTCATAGTTTCGTTGATTTCAGCAGCCAAATTAACACCGGTATGACGACCAAGGCTTGCTCTTGTCGCGAGGACTTTGCACACTATTTCCCATTTATGGAGGAAGTGCACTGCAGAAAAATAAGACATAAATTAGCAGAGCAACTGGTGTTTCACTTGTGAGAGTTGTTTGGGTCGAAACATTTATCTGCTGGAGAGTAAAGCGTTTTAGACCACGCGGGTGGATCAATCGGCGGCAAGATAGTCAAACCCTTCACATCGTTACAAGAACAGAAAACCAATTCAAAATTCAAATCTCCGACTTACCGGTAATTGTGCAATAACTATCCTGCGTCATACTGGTCCAGCAATCAGTCGTAATGGAGACGTCAGAACATATGTTTTCCAGTTCATTCTTCAGAGCTTTTATTCCCTCAGTGTGACGAAGCGTGATCAATTGACGAATCGTCTCTCTTTTCGGTATTTGATAGGATGGCCATGCATGTTTAATGAGCTCACGGAAACCAGTATCTTTAACAATGCTAAATGGACGCAAGTCTTTAACACAGACGTTAGCAATACGATCAGTGATAGCTTTTGCTTTGGCTCCAGATAAGTCATTCTTCATTTGAAAGAAACTTGAAACTGATGGACTGCCAGCACTAGTTGACGCGGTTGGTTGGTAAACGGTGGAGTGGCGTCTGGTAAGATGTTCTCGAAGATTTGTGGTGTTGCCATGTCGGCGAATAATTGCGTTGCAGTATTTGCATTTTGCTGTTGTTTGATTCTGGACAACAAAATGGTCCCAAACATCGCTTCGACTTCGAAACATGAAGAAAGACAGCTGAGGCAAAGATTAAAAATCTGCAACAAAGCGCAAGAGGAATTTGTCTTGATTCCCAACGTTGTGAAATTGACACCGTGGGATTAGTGATATCTGATTGGTCCGAGAGAACATTTGATTTCATCAGCCAATGAGAGTTTGCGCATTTTGACGATACTCTTAGGAATGTTGGAAAAACCGTACATTACACGTTATTTTCGATTTTGTTTGCATCATCGGTTTTCGCAATAACTCACTTTAATTGGCCTATCTTCAATTGACTGCAATGAGAGCGCGAGAATGCTATCTCTTCGCATTTTTTTTGCCAGAAAGAAAGTTCGGGTGAATATCATGTTGTGCGCGGTTGTTGTCGATGATCCGATTATTTTTAAGAATAATCGATTGCCGAAAAATAATCGATTAATCGGGAGCAGCTTTACGATATATTACATCTCAAACGAATCCGTATTTAAAGGGAAA
Source organism: Heliopora coerulea (assembly GCA_030142905.1). Lineage (NCBI taxonomy): Eukaryota > Metazoa > Cnidaria > Anthozoa > Scleralcyonacea > Helioporidae > Heliopora > Heliopora coerulea. Next base: position 4,508,593 of record JASJOG010000006.1, on the reverse strand, counting down.
ATCGGGTTCAAATTTGTCGAAATTTTATGCTAATTAAGATCAGATATTGAAACTGTCTCGGTACTGATTTCCTTCGTACTTTGCTCATGAATTGTTAATGAGTTTGAGATGTACATAGGAAACACAGCTATTGTTTTATTAACGTCTCTTGTCCATTATGAAGTTCATGCGCACCATTTTTAGATCACTCTTTTGTCAGCATGCAGATCATAGCGCGACCGCTGTCAGCACATGCACTGCTGAAGGGCTGTTTACACGTATGATTTTGTACCTTGCGATTGACATCTTGGAGTATGTGTTTAACTGACGAGAGTGTCGAAGATACTCTAGCGAAGATACTACAGCGAATTATAAGCGGATATCTTGCTTCACAGACTGTCACGAGTTTATTACATACTCCAGGATGACAATCGCAAAGTGCAAAGTCGCTCGTGTAGACGGCCCTTCAGGAATGACTGTTACTTTTTTTCCATTCTGACCTGTTTAACAGCGATGCCGCATAAGTCAAAGTAATGGTTGCTAGAATTGTTTGTTATGTTATTTGTAGAATCGTATAAGCATCAGGAAAAGTTTTATATCAATTGCAACTTCTGTGTGTGTTTTGATGGCAAAGTAATTTGCTCGAGGAAGCAATGTTTTCCAGGAGTGGGATACAATGGAACTGGTTAGTAATGCTTTTTATATATTCAGTAAAGAAAACCGTTGCTGGTAGTATACATGGGATGAGTGCAAGCCTCGAAATTAGCGCCGGTCGCCGGTCATTGACCGGTAGAACTATCCTGTTTGACCGGCAAATGTCGTCGTTGGCCGGTCATCCATGACCGGACATTTTTTTCCACAAAAAATGCGAGTGAGATCGAGTCTTCCTCTCCGGAAAATGTTATTTTCGTTATCGTTGTGGACGTTTAGTTCGGGAAAAAGCTGACGTCTCGCACCTCAACACGCCACAAGCATGACGGAAATTCCTCCAATTAAAACACTTACATTTCAGGCTACAGTGTCACCCTAGTGCGCGATACCTCATGGCACATAGCAGTCGTCCTCACTCTTTGCTCGTCGCTATGGAGAAAAATTGTTCTGTCTGTCGTCGTCAGAATACTAAATATTCATGCATAGTGTGCGGTGACCATTTGTATTGTGTGTTCTTGGCTATAGCGAAGAAAATTATTGGGTTGGAAAGTGCCAGACGTGTTCTGATGGTAAGAGAAGTACGAGTAAGCTTTTGCTGGCGAAAAGTGAAACGTAAACAGAAAACAAGCACAAATGGGTTCTTTTTTCACGACACTACCGAAAAGCAGTGAAAGTGTTGAAAAACGAGCAATGACTGTGACTACTGCATCCATTACAAAAGAAATGGTGTTAGTAGGTCACAAAGGGAAAAGGAAAAAGGCAAATGTGACCGGTAAAAAATCCTGTGTGACCGGCAAATTTCATTTTTTACCGGTCATGATGACCGGTGTATTTCCAATATTTATTTCGAGGCTTGGATAAGTGAATGTCCCGATATCTCAGCCTTAGTTCCCAGTAATCGAGTAAGCCCGTATGAACAGAACATTTTTACCACACCCAACTCGTTCAACCTTGTAAAAAGGATGGTAGATTTGTACATTTTAACATGATTCTTTGCCCACTGAAAACACCGTATCTTCCAAACGTGAAGTTTGCAAAACATTAAAATTGGGAAGAACCATGAGTTTCCGGCTAAATTCCGTAAAACATCAGAAAATTTAAAGAGGTTATTATAACTAGCTTAGGTTCGTATGTTATTGTGGTAAAATGTACACTTGCTCTTTTTGGGTGCGGGCCTACTGTGGATTTAGTTGAATTAAGTTCAGCAAAAATGCGTCGATTGATTCATCCGTCAGATTTCATCTGTTTCTTTAGTCTTACACTTAATTCAATATCCGATTTCGTGGAATTTCGGTTGGCAAAATAACTTACCATACGTTGAATCTTTGGCGAATCTATTATGCGCACGCGAAGCGCGACCCTTCCTATTTCATCCGAAAAAGTGGTAGAAATTAAGAAATATATGATTGTATATTATGCAAGCATATATGATTGCAAGGTAAAATATGCCGTATTCACTTAATCCCCGAAGATTCGAATGACAAAGGGCATGGCGGCCATCTAACAAAAGGTGATCAAAAATATTTTGTTAAGGAAAACCAATTAACTTGATGTCTATGACGCCAAATAAAAGCATTCATATATTAGTAACTTTTTCGCGGCTAGTTGTTTCCAGTGGTGTCTTTGGTAAACCTGACCGTAGTTCGTAGTTCATAATTTATGGCGACCGGTTCCTGTCCGGAATCGAACAATACCTTGGCGGAATGTTGTTGCATATACTCGTTTGTAGAAATGAAAGGTTAAGCAAAGAAAAATAAAATATTTTTTCCTGGTTTATAGTGCGTCACACATATATGCATGTATGCATGCATGCATGCATGCATACATACATACATACATACATACATACATACATACATACATACATACATACATACGTACGTACGTACTTACGTACATACGTACATACATAAATTAATCTGCATTCCCGTATAAAAAAAATAAGAAGTTGAAAGAAGCACTTATAGTCTTCTCGCTTCGGTAACAGTTTAATGATCGTTAACTGTTCATAGATTTCGAGCTATTCTGAGTTAGCCAAACCTTTTAGTTGATATTTTTTTCACATTTAAGTAATGAAAAAGGAGAAACTGAGAGAGTTTTTCACTATGTAAGATAATCTCTTTAAATTTGAACTAGAATGTGTTTTGAAACAGTTTTCTTGATTTGTTTTTCTTCCAGATCGGCCACGAAGAAATCATTCGCCGAAAAATGGCAAAAACGAGCTTACTGTCACCGGTATCTAACTTGAATTTACTGAACGTTAAAACTCTCGATCACTCATCGCCACACTGACCGTAGGAAAGGACACTGAAAAGACATTTTACACTTTCCAGTAACGCAAGAGAAATGTCTTGCCCAATTGAAATTTTATTATCCCTAATGTGTAGTAGAATGGTGTTTAATGGTCGTCTGTTGGCCCTATAGAATGCCCTTCGATGCAAATGCTGGCGTATCTAGGCTAATGAATGTCGATTGAATAAAATGAATGTATTTTTGCGTTGAGTTTGAAGTTGGCGTTAATGACGGTTTGTTTTCTAGTAATAAACAGCAAAAGGGAAAAAAGAAAGTTGAAACGAAGAAGCTCAGAAAGAAAAGAAGTCGAACCAATTCTTATGCAAATAAATAACAAATGTCCTTGTTTTGTTAGTTTATTGGCTGGCTACTATAGCACGCCAAATTTCATTGAAAAACCTGTTGCGGTCCCATAAGGACCGTGGTCGAAATCCTAGTAATAGAACATTCTTGTCACCGTGTTTATTGAAATGGTTTTCTATGAAACCTCACGGTCACGCGCCTGTTCACTCATCTATCTTTCCCCGCTTTCGTTCTGTAGGTTTGCCTTGTCATTGCTCGGGGGTTTATAGTCCAGTTTGCGGAGCTAATGGGAAAACTTACCGTAATTTTTGTTTTGCACGGTAAGCCTTCCATCTTGAACTTATGAGGGTATTGTAAATTTAACGACCAGAAATTAGTCACTTGTTAAACCTGGTTACCTTGTCCTGTTTTGTAACCTCGTGCCTAACGTACATTTAAAAAAGCTGTACACATGAGACGAGATTTCTTGGAGATTAAAGTTTTCTCAGGGTTCCGAGATATCTGCTTACCATTTAGTGTTATGTTTCATTTGCTTCAGAACAGTACCTTTCACATGAGCTGGATAAGATTGAGATATCTCGGATCCTTTTTCATATGATGAAATTAATTTCTAGGGACCGAGGTATCCAAGACCGTTATTGAATTTTTGTCACGTGAAACTGGCATAACTGTGTCCTTGCCAACCTTAATATATTATTTCTAACCCCAGCAATATCTCTGTATACTGTACATAATGTCCTACGGTAAAATGCTACGTTAATTGTTTGTGTTCCTTTCTCAATTCTTGAATAGGTGTGCACAACTAAAACCAGACCAAATTTCTCAAGGAAGATGCTCATCAGTGAATCCGTGTAGTCCATCACCTTGTCAAAAAACTGAATTGTAAGTCAATGTATAATGCTATTCGTATCGATTGTTATAGGTTCCCTTTTTTGGCGACTGACTTGACAAGGTTTTCTTCAAGAGTTTCGGAAAGGGATGAATTGTCCAAAGAGACTTCAATGTTGTGATGTGTCACACCCATTTCCCACAAAAATATCCACCTGGTCATCAGCTAGATCACCTTTATTAGGAGTTGTATGACCCATACTTGTGACATGTTTATCGTTAAATTAGAGTTAAAAACATGACAAGCCATCCCTTTTTCCCTCAAGGCAACTGTAACGACAATGACGCAGTACAGCAGTGAGTCATTTCTGCGGCGGGATATCCTCTCATCAAAAGTTTTGAGGGGACCACTCTCCCCATGCCCTTTCTGGCGTAAACCTTGCAGACTTACAGCCCTATTTCCACCGAGAAAATTTCGATCAAAATGGTTCTCGAGAAAATTATCACAATCACAGAGTGAGTATTGTGGGACGTATTTTGACTTTCTAGCAAACTAATTCTTTGCTGAAGAGCAAAATAGAAAACTGCGCATAGTCCAAGGCCATATCGCGAGAAAATATTTGCATTTAGCCAATAATTTTTGTTGCGGAAATTTGCCTTCACCTATTTCTCTAGTGTTGGCCAAATATGAAATTCAACTGGCCAGTTTAGTACTGTGGCACACAAGAGAGGGCATGCAACCATTCATATACCAATTAAATTATTAATTCCCGATTGAACTACCCCATGAGTTTTTGTACGCCAGTTAAGGATTGTAAAAGGGAATGTGGATCTCCAAATTTTTTATGTAAGTCCATGCAAAGAAGAGCCGCTAAGCGGTTCTAAGATATGTTGTCACGTTCCAATATATCGAAAGCCTTAATATTTAGATGCATAAACATGGATAGAAAATGATTACTGACGTTCTCCTTGAGAGCGTTTGACGTGTACTATTCTGTTGATTTAACATGAATATTAACTGTTTTCTAGCTGTGCAATTGACCGGAAAATATGCATTGGGACTACATCGTTCTGTCCTCAGTACATCTGTGGTAAGTTTCACTTAAATTTTCTCCAACCTCCTTTCTCGACTTTTATTTCTCAAACCATCCCCAATAAGAATCTCCATCCGCCAAGTTTTAAAAACATGTAATCTTCACATTAAAACTTTTGGGCCAAGGTATTATGACTATTTTGTCTTTAAACCCCCGAAATAGTCGCCTTGGTAGACAACTGATGAATCCTTTGTGGTTTGTTTTTAACTGATAACTTTCCATGATTGTTTGGACACATAACTGATGTAAACTTGTATACACAACCGTTAAATAAATGTTTTTTATTCATTTGCTATTTAGACTATATATATATATATAGTCTATTTGGTTAATGTCTAAGCTTTGAGCAACTGCCGTTACACGGTGTTTCACGCTTACGCGATCATCAGCGTGAAACACCGTGTAACGGCAGTTGCTCAAAGCTTCGACATTAACCAAATAGACTATTAAAGCTCTACACCTTTGTATTGAGCACTCTCCTTTTCAGAGACCAAATAGCTACGTAGGCCGAAACGGTTCCGTCTGTAGTTATATATATATATATATATATATATATATATATATATATATATATATGTATGTAATGTTTCATATACGAGTCAGAGTACTATATCGGGATTTCCGAGGACTTTGAAATCCCGATAGATTACGATGACGAGTATATGAAACGACTTCTGTTATTCACTAATTACGACATTGTGTAAATGGGATCGGTAAACAAAATTTTTGTGTTAATTAGGTAGTCTGTTATGAATAAAATTGTATTTTAATGATTTCAGAGTCCTAGTACTTCGAAATCTGATTCAAATACGGCTAAGAATACTTTTCTGGGATTCAAAGTAGGGCACGTGGTACAAATGCGCGAATCTCGTTGGTGCATTTGGTCATGAATAATTTATGAGTATTAGAAATATATATATATATATATAGAAACGTCAAGAACCAGTTCCTCAAATATATATCACTGCAGTGTGAGACAGTCAAAAGGTGTAAAGAAGGCTTGAGGTTGGTCAAGACACTTTCTGGCAGCAATACCTCTCGTGCATGAGTAACAATTGTATACATGGTCTCCTAACTCTTTCCCAAATTAATGTTTCTGTTTGGGCTTCTGTGTATCCAAAGGAGACAAAGGGAGCACTTCTTGAAGGTAACTGTCAAACCGAAGCCATTTGTGGGTAGCCTTGGGTAGGCTATGGTCAACAGCAACTTTTAATGAAATTACGCCGACCGACGTTTGGTCATATGCTTATTAGAAAATGCTTGTATATGTATATATGTATGATAGACAGAGACAGAGACACAGGCACACACACACACACACACATGCACGCACGCACGCATGCATATATATATATATATATATATATATATATATATGTATGTATGTATATGTATATGTATACACACACATACATTCATACATACATACATACATATACATACATAAAAAGAGAGAGAGAGACAGAGAGAGACAGAGAGAGACAGAGAGAGACAGAGAGAGACAGAGAGTGAGTGAGTGAGTGAGTGAGTGAGTGAGTGAGTGAGTGAGTGAGTGAGTGAGTGAGTGAGTGAGTGAGTGAGTGAGTGAGTGAGTGAGTGAGTGAGTGAGTGAGAGAGAGAGAGAGAGAGAGAGAGAGAGAGAGTGAGAGTGAGAGTGTGTGTGTTGGGGCGCGAGGAGTTTCGCTATTGTCTTCTATATTGAGAACTAAATTGTGTTTATTTGTTCGACTTATTGCTAACTTTTCCTTGCAGTACGAAGGCCTCAAGAGTGCAGTAACGCAACTATGGAACGTTTTTGCGATGCAAAGAATAAGCAACATTTTAGTAAATGTTCGCTGCACAAAACAGGCGAAGAAATAGCTTACAGAGGAAATTGTATGGTAGGAATTTATAAATACTGAAATTTGGCGTAGTTAACTGTAGGAAAAGTCTGTATGTAAATTTATACTCTATGATGAAGATTATTTTTTTAAGTGGAAAAATAGCAGGAGAATACACTTTGCAAGAATAGGAAAATACTGGGCCATGTCAAAGACTTAATTAGAATCATAAAAAGAGGATATTACATAAATGTGCGGTGATAAAAATTTTATCTACGAATGTTGGTGGTACTTCTAACGAGTGAGCGAGTGAGTGAATAAGAAAGACGGCTTTCTTGCAGTAATCGGTGAATGTAACATTAACTCTGGTAAATTCCCAACTACTCGACTTTTCTTGGGTAGGTTTGAATGAAGTGGAAGAGTTTGCAATGGCGTTTTTTTCTGGGCATTTTGGCTAGTTTAACAACCCAGTCGTCACATAGACTTTTCTCGGAAATGTCATATCATTCAAGTCGAGTTTCAGTCGATTCTGAGTAATTCACTATGCGCAACAAAATGTCCATATTTGATTGATTAAAAGTTTGGATTATAGTGTTGGAGCTCGTTGAAATAACTTCTGTTTACTTGCCATGTTTGTTTATCGTCTCATAGTTACAGTTGCATTACATATTTAAAAATCGCAATTGAAAAAGAGTTAAAGTTCTATTAAGGTACTGCACTAGTTCACTCGTTCTTGTATTTATACGGACATATGAACCTCCCAACTGTGATGTGGATACGGTTTTTGTGTCCGCTGATCTTTAGAAGGTCAAAGCGGCACCAATACAGGCGATTTGGTGTGGCTGAGTTTTTGGCAATCACGTGACAGCCAAATAAGTTACGGGTACGAGCGAAGAAGTTACGGAACGTCAAGAGGTCACGAATTTCGAGTGGAGCGCGTGGTTGGTTGTACGTTCGACGTTGGAGAAAGGAGGAAGTTTTGTGAATTTTTTTGACACAAGATAAGTCTTAGATTGCTTTTTCTTTTGTTTTTCGAGCCGTAGTGCTTAGACTGACCAACATTTTGGCCAGATTCACTTTACGTGTGTCAATCAATGGAGCCACTGTGTTTGCACTGATCACACTTGCAAGACGCCATTTGCGTGAAAGGCCACGTACGTACGTATATTACTGAAACAAGCCGTTATGCTGCTATTGTCGTTATTATTGAACCAAACCGTTGTGCTGGTATCATCTATGCGAAACCAAGCCGTTGTGCTGATATTGTTGAAGCAAAGAGTGCAAAAATTGGCTTACATTGCATTTTGTGAACGCAAAAGAAGCTTCACCACGTCTTTAAGGTACATTTTGGAATGAAATATTATTAACGTTATATCTCAGTGTATTATATATGTTAAGCGTGAATTAGCTTGTTAAGTAGCACAAAAGAAAGAATGAAGTTGTTGTTAGGTTTGCCAAGATTATGTGCTACTATGTATGTGCCACTGTTGTTAAGACTTTGAAATGAATTGGTGCTAGTTAATCAGTTTGCGCTGGCTTTAGTCAAGAAGATGAAAGCAAGTTTGGGTGTAATGCAGGAAAACAATTCATGGTGACGGCGTTTACTTCATTTGCCTGCATTTGAATTCCATGATATGTGTACAACGTAAAGACAGACTTACAATGAATGCAATATGTAATGGATATAGTCTTCATGACTTCATTAGTAAATCAATCAGCAGACTTGTTGTTACTGATGTACTTGAAATGGTTTCAACTGATAATAAAATTTATCTTTTACAATACACTGAGTCATCTTCTAGTGCTATGTTCGTGAGAGCTAACAGTGACCCTTCTCTGTCACTTAATTATGGTTTTAATCAGCTGTTCTGGTTTTTTTGTTAAAACGATAAGAAGCAAGGGTACACATTCCCGCAAATATCAGACAATTTTATTCAACAGAGTTGGGCACCAGCCCTTCATAAGTTAACTGCCGACTTGGTTAACCCATTAAGGGGTGAGGGCTCACTTTAGAGTTTGACTCTGGCTAATGTCAGATTTCATTTAGTGCAATAGATTTGTATGGAATATCTTGTTCATCTGGGTATATTTTAAGCTTAGTTCGTGTGTTGAGGATTCTAATAAGGAGTATGGGAATGCAGAGTGCATCAGTTTCCGAAGAACGTCCACTGCCTTTAAAAGGTGGGGATAATGAACTAAGAGAGTGTGATGAGGCAAGAGGAAAGAGGTTATTTCAATTGCACAATTTTGATCGGCCAGGGCTCTTTCCCAAATTTCAACCACTGGACCCACATAATGGCTAACTCTTCAATCAGTAATAAACAGAATGAAAAATCTACAGGTATACATGCTATAAGCATTGCAAAGTTGAACCAATGAGAGAGCACAGGTCCTGGTGGTTACCAAAGCCTACTTGTATAAAACACGCACTTATTTTGGTTATTTAAATAAGAAATCTGAGTTTTTGGGTAAGTTACCAAAAAGGATATGATTTATTTTGGCCTGCAAACATTGGGAATAAACACCCTTGGTACCAGCTTACGTACTGGCTCCATAGTGAGTGGGAATAAATCCTCACCAAACTCACTAGTATATCTTCACTTAGTGTGTCCAGAGTCGGTTTTATTCGAAAATCTGTCACTGAATTGCCACCCTACTCATACTGATTGTTGATAATCTTAATTTCCAGATCATTAGGTTAAGAATTAAGTTTTAATTTTTTTAATTAAGTTTTATCCACTCCATTGTGGTACCAATATTTCTTATTATTTATGTCTTCAACAACTCAGTCAGTGAACACATGCACACATTGTGTGCCTATTTTTATTATAGGACTCGTGTGCACCTGGGATTCGACAAGTTTGTGGTGTCGATGGTAAAACCTACAGCAGTATTTGTGCTATGAATCACGCACGGATGTTGATGGATTACGAAGGACCATGCAAAACTGTTGGAAAATATACAAGTAAGAAAATCAAAATGCTATAATCACTACTGATCTGAGAATGCTAGTGTGAGTTTAGATTTATACAAATTTAATTCGAACAATTATCTCTTCATTAGTGGTGTAACGACAGTACGTCGTTATCTAGTCGTATAACAATATAAAATCTCTGAAATACGTGCAACAAATTAAGATTTATCGATTGTTACAATGCACAAGATTGTTATCGAAGAATTGCGCGTGCGTACACAATCTTTGGCGGCGACTTTAGGTGAGATTGAAAATGGAGTTTACATTTGATGAAGGAAGATTTTTAAAGTCAGAATTGTGTTACGGTACGGTGAACAGCTGCGAAAAATGCTATTCTTGGGCCTCTCGGCTTGAAATCGAACTAAGCTACGAAGGTCGTTGCCATGAGCTCCACAAAAAATTCTGCATAAATACAGAACTCGCAACCAAAATCTTGACAACCCCCTTCGAAGCTCGTTGGGCAGGGCACTGCACTAGATTCGCTGGGACCTTGGTTCGATTCCCAGTGGGAAGTCCAAGAGTCCCATTTTTTGCTGCCTCGGTTGGACCTTTAAATATAAAATTCCCACTCTCGTAAAATTCCCTATTAATTTGATCGAGAGTAAACGCCAGATACTCGTTTTACATGGTGCTGTTGAAAAACGTGGTTAGCTTATACAAGTGAATATCCCCAGTCCAAAACATTGTCTGTGCTAGAGTCACACTTAATAGTTTTCCGGGCTGTAGGTGAGAACTTTACATTGGATGACAAATTGTTACGTAAATACTTAATACTACTTCGTGGTATATTGCAATATCACAAAATTAAAATAAATTGAACACCGCAACAACTCACCAAAGGCAATGTTATCGGAATTAGGTTCTTGTTACACCACTCATTATTGATCGGTAAGCATGTATGACATGAAAAAAGTGTTTTGGAGAACAATACGGAATGAGATAAACGGTGAGAACTTTTTCCACCTCTAAAATATCCTTCTTTATCAGGTGAAGACCCGACTGTACGATGTGCATATGTAAAGTGTCCAGATTTAAAACCAAGTAACTGCGTTGGCATTACACCTCCTGGAGCTTGCTGTAAAGTTTGTGGTCAGTACAGTCTACCTTAAGGAAATTAACGCTCCATTAAATGAATGCAAATTTCAAAAATTGAAGTTAATTTGGGGTCAGGTTAATTTTTTTGAGCGTGATTTTCCACGACATTAAGTACAGTGTTAGTTTCCACACCACCAGTTTATGTTACTCGAACCTCAATCTGATTCCTGTCCTTTAATCAAACAAAACGTTTTTATTGGGGTGGCGATCAGCTGACATCACGGATGCAGTAAAGAATGACCGGGATGGCCAAATTCTGCCACTCAACCTCTATGTTTTATCTTTTATGTATGTTAAGAATCATTTTTATTAGTAAAATTTTTGTTGCAGTTCTTTTCACGAAGATATTCTCTTCGTCTCATCCGCGTTTAATTTCCTTTACTTCGGAAGATTTTTGCCCTCCATCCGCATTAATTTAAGTCGCGTAAATTTAATATACAGTATGTTAACTAGTACAAGCGTTAATTTCCCACAATAAGGTACTTCTGGTTAAAATTAATATTTTTTTGTTTCAAAGTGATTGGCATTTTGACGAGACCATTTTATTCTGTGGCTTTGTATAGCTTACTATACAAGAGATATATACTTTACATATTTTTATGGTCTCTGCTGAGTTTTTATTCTGACCTTGCTTGGCAAATTCATGCACTTCATCAACATTAATTTGTTACTCTGATTGCGAAACATTCTGTTGTGGGCAATACGCACTTTGGTGCATCTTTTTAGACTAAATCGATGGAATTTATTTTTTCATGGACCTGTGCAGGCGGGACGTAATAATCCGAAGACAATAACTTACGGAAACCTGTCTCCACGGCCTGTCAATCGACAGTGTGGCTTGTCATCAGATTTAACTAGGATATCCCCAGTAAAAATAGATAATGGATATATTACCGGAATGTTTTGTAGTTAAAAATTAACGTAATGTTCAGCAAAGAGCCAAGGTTTAATCGCTCATCTTACAACCAAGGTGTACGTAGGTCATCATTGCGACTAGTAGTTTTTGAAAACTTTACCTAACTACCTCATATTGCAGAGTAGGGGTGTTTCGTTGATGTAAAAAGGATAACTACGTCACTGCATTCAATCTAGTGATTTTGTGGACTGGGGTTTGTTTTAAATCCCAGGATCTTTGACCTTTTTTTATTTTAGCTACCCAGCTGTCAGTTCTTTTTAGCGAGGATGAAATTTTGAAGACAAACAATATTGTGATGCAGCCAATCACACAAGAACAAGTCGTTTCAAGAGTACGAAGATATTTGTCCGTGGTAAGAGGTCGTTTTAAATAACAGGTTCTCATTACTACAGGATTTTCACTGAGACAAATTTGACAAGTAAAAGAAACTTTTGAAACTCTAAAATGCTTAGGGAAATTTTGAATTCTGGGAAATCAGTACGGTATTCTGATATCGAAACAGTTTCTGAAAGGTTTTTGTATTCTGTCAAATATTTGAGTCGAATGTGTTGTATGGTATGAATTACAGTATATTCAAAGGATTTGGTCTCAGAATAAATTAGTTTCAGGAAATTCTGATATACTCCTCCAAATCGTTTTTTTGAATTTTATGTTGGTAAATATCACCGTCCTTACCCCACTTCAGCGGTAGTTTAGTTTTTCATGTTGTCACTGAGGGGCTCTGATACTGCATAGCTTTGTTACGATAAAGATCGTATTCATGAGACGGGCATAAACTGGAGCAAGATACCTTAGCCACTTGAAGAACAGAGCGTGTTAAGGTGACGTCATAGCCACCATTTTGGTATGCCTTGACATCAGATTTTTGAGTGGCTTCTTCTGTTACCGATACCAACGTGGCTTCTTAGCCAAGTCTTCTTAATCTGTGGGAATTGAGAGAAAGCGCTGGAAATAAAATATCGGATAAAGTGCAGTTTAGCAGATCCCTAAGTTAATTAGGTAATCGCGGGTTCAACTAAACCTAACCCAGCCCGACCCAACCCAAACCCTAATCAAGCTAAACCATCCCAAATCTTAACTCTACAAGGTCAGCGGTTTGTGAAGGGTCCTAAAACTGCACTCTTGCCAAAATTTCTGACACTCAAAAACTTACTTTCTCTTAAACATTTATTCTGAGATCAGTTGAGTGTAAATGCCAAATACTCGTTGTAACTTGCTAGGATGAGGCGTTTGATTAAGGAAATCCATCGAGCCAAGATGCACAAAAAACTGTCAGAGTTCCAGGTTGTGACCGGTCCCATGACTTGATCAACAGTAAGATGGTCTAAGTAGGCAGCTGCTTGGACATTCCGTCCTGAACCTCCTCACAGACCCACACATCACAAAAGAAAGTTGCCCACACCGACCCACCTGTCCGTGTAACCTGCAGTCTGAGTCCAAGTAGTCAATTCGAATATTTCCTCGGCGATCAGGTTACGGGTTTAATTTCTGTCTTCCATCAGAAATATTTTCAGATTACTAGAGCTCGAGGACCTGCCTCCATAATATGTTTGATCTCACCAAGCATATTCTTCAACTTTAACAGGAAGGCGCATTGAAAGACATTGTCACATGGCTGCGCAATGAAGCTGAGAAGTACTACACCAAACCAGTTCGTTTACTCCATAGGAACGGGGAGGGGGAAGATTCCCCAACAATTTTTTAAAAGGAAGAAAAGTGCCCTTTTCTTGTATCTAGTACCTCATTGACCGTAAGGATATTCAGTCAAATACTATCTATTTGATCGTATATATCCTTAGGTACATTCCGTATCCTTTAGAACTGTTGAAAGCTCGAGTCCCCACAACATAAATTTGCTTCCTGTACTCCCCAGACTTGATTTGTGTAACTTTCACTTAAGCATCTGAGTCCGAGTTGCTTAATGTTGTGACGTCTCACCGACCGTCAAAAGGTTGCGAATTCAATTTCCATCGAGGGCTCAGAAAGTTAAAGTAATGTAACCTCAACGAATCTCCATAACCGCACGTCGCTCATAGTACGCCAAAATACTTAAGTTTATTTGATTCAGTTCAAAGTGGTATAATAATAATATCCTGTAAATGGATTGAAAACTACCTAATACAATCTAATACGTACTAGAGTGTTGTCGTCTTGTATTTTTTTTTTTGACTTTTCTTTTCCTCATTTCAGAGCGAATGCGATTTGTTCGGTTTCTACAACACTTATGCTGACTTCGTACTTCTGGTGAAAGTGATCACTGAAAATCCAACTATACTTCAGGTAATGCCAACAGCTTGGATGTCTGGGTAAAAATTCCTTAATTTTATCGACAGCTTAATTTTTTCCCTACAAATTACCTGAAACAAAACCGCGACGGTCTGTTTTCTCGCAAAAGCATCCTTTGTCTTATAGCAGTTTCAACGATGAATGGAATACCCAAAGCTATCTGATGTGCGAAAGGTTAAAGGCGATATACTTTCGACATTTTTCAATTGATATACCGATTTTTCTTGCAAAAGGCTGCGAATTCCAAAACTTAAGTCATTTTAGACAGACTGACAAGTGAAGATATGGTATTGCAAACCCTAAAAAGTACGCAATTCTGATTGGAGGCGAACATTGAGCCCACGAAGAAAACGCCTAAAACTTGCGAGTACGCCAATTACTAATACCTAGTGTAAATATTTTGGTGACATTTTTTCAGAAGGATTGAGTTGCAGTTGGAAGAACATGAAAACAGCTTGAATGAACAAATTTCTTTAGTGGAGAGACATTTGTAAAATAATGTATTTGAAAGTGGAAAAAAAGAATTCGTAAGAAGAAAAACATGATTTTGACTGCAGAAAGATTTCAGAACTGGTTTCTTCTTTTGTTCGGCTCTTGGCTTATGCTTGGACTGTGATCTTATGTTTATGATTACAACGATCCTTGTGTCGCAGGCTTGACTTCATTCTTTTGTTTTGCCTTTTGTTTTGTCGTTATGATTATCCTTCTGCTCATGTGTGAACCAGGCTTAAAATAGCAATACGTGCAGAACAGTGGGCTAGAAGACTGCAGGGAGTTGAAAGGCTACGCTAGAACGTACAATCCATTACGAAAAGCGTATCTTGTAAATGGGCCCTGAGGAGGCTCCTTGTAATCTGCATGTTTTTTGTTACGGTCAAAGTAAAAGAAATCGAAGCTTATATGTTTGTTCTATTTTAGTTCGTGATCTGTAATAAAGAAGCTCAAAAGATTGAAACCCTAGTTCACACAGCCAGTCCGTGGTTTACCTCTGATGGAATTCTATCGTCATTTCGAGCAATTTCATTAACCACACCTCAGCTGTCGAAACCGAATGCTGCAATACTCACTCGTGATTTTTCTGGTCTTTTGTTGCTTTTTTCCTTCCTGGTATCATTTGTTCAATTTAGCTCATCATAAGTCTGGTTTTACTCGTAAGTGTTTAAAGAATGCGCAAAAAGATCGGATCTTTGGTATTCTGCTGTTCCGTCCTTGTGGTTGTATTTCTGGTTTACTTCACGACGTTTCAATATTAAAGTTTGTCTGTAAAACAGAACAACGCTGTCTTCACGTCAACTTCAGCTGTCCTCAGACCTCTGGAAAGCAAACGAAGGATTGGAAAAACCTGATTGGGACAAGGTAACGTTAATATATGGTTTTAAAAACACGTCTTCATGAATATGCCTTGTTCGTAGGACTACGATGGTTGATAAAAAATCGTCAGGATTTCTTATAGAAGAATTTTCAGATGCCATATTGGTTTACGTGTACAGTGAACATGCCTACTACGCTGAAGGCAAAGAAATCCATACCCAAAAGTTTGCATCGACGTACTGCACCAAATTCAACACCTCGGCCAGGCTGCTGAAAATGTTATTGCCTTAATCCTGAATTAGTGAAATTTTAAGCACAAAATTTGGGGCATACGGTGACGAAAGTTGGAATTTCTTCTAACAGTCGTTTCATGCATGAATTGCAAATGATTTTAATCTGTGACGTTTGAACTCAAGCGGGCCTGGAAATTTATACCTTTTGTGGTTTTGTATGAAGTGGTGATCACAGCTATGGAGGTTCAAGAAGAAAAGGATTGAAGTTTTATTCACGTGTCAGACAGATATCGTTTTCAGATGGGCTCGACCAGTCGTAAATCTCGTTAACACGAAGAACTTCGAAGTACAATTTTTTGTCCAATTTGCGACGTTCTACAAGGTGGTATCCAAGTTCGAAAGTGAAAAAACAGAGGCACACAGTAATCATTTACCTGCAAGGACTGGGTCGAAAGATTAGGCTTTTGACTGAAGTTTAAGTCATAGTCAGAAACCCAGTTGAACATGGTAATGAAGAAAAGAAGAAAACCTGGCTGAAAGTTCATTTAATCGGTTAAAACAATTGGGATGTACGTTACCAGTCCAGTTACAGAGCATATTGTTCTTGAACCTAGGTGGCTGTCTTCTCTTCAGCATCCCAACTGTTAATATAATTCCTTACTGCTATGGCTGTATTCTTGGCTTAGAGATGGTCATGTCTACAATTTTTAGAAGTAGAACTGTTCGGTTTTTATTCCCAGTTTACTGATTTCGAGAATCCCTAAAAAACGTTAAACAGTGCAGGAGTGAGATTATAAATTATTACTTTGTATAAAGCAAGTCAAAATAACAAATGTATAGTTTAACAGCAGGGTAGTAAACCCTGTCTTCAACATCGTGAGTGGTCAAATTGTGTGTTAGCGTCCAAGAAATTTGTAGGTTTATCTTAGCCTAATGTTTTGGTTTTATGTTTTTTCATTAGAAATCTTCTATTTGGGCCTTGTCAGGGGTCTATTATCGTAGGATTGCTACGAGTCACGATTTTCCGCTCACGAATTTAACATTTGAATATATTTTTTGGCTGAGAATAAACAGATCTTACCTGTTATTTTCCACACTCACTAACAATTCATGAGTAAAACACTAAAAAAATGAGTACCGAGACGAAATTTGAAAATTTAACCTTAAAAAGCATAAAATTTCAACGACTTCAAAGCAGATTTTCTCTTTAAATACGGATTCTTTTGAGAAGTTATACATTTGAAATTCATGTTGAATCCGATTTCGGAACACATCTAAGATGGTTGAACTTGGTATCGCCTAGTTTTTCAACTCACTTTTCGGTTATTGGAAATCAGACCAAACGCTCCTCGTGTATTACACATTACGTAACAGCTATGGCGAAAACTAATTTTCAATTGCTGAATTCTGTGGTCACAGCTGTCTATCGATCAAGGAGATGGCAGACTGCTTGTCATCCTTTTGTTATCAATTTACTTTAGGTCGTTTGTGATTGTTTTCTGAAAAGTACATTGAAATTAATATAGTTCCTGTGAGGCCTTTTCTTGTTGCTCATCGTGAACTGATAGGTCTCAGGCGGTGAGTCAAAACGCGAAATGTATACATCGTTGCAATCCTACTATAGTCGGATCCTATAAAGCTTTTGACCATCTTAAACTGGGTTTCCTACTTTTAACTAACCTTGTAATCTATTGTATATAAGTTAGTATATTTCTATTTTTCTGCAGTCAATGTAGACTGCGAATAATCCCAAATCACAGATATCCACATATAAAATTTACTTGTGTAGTTTGCTCACCTTATTAAACAAAGGGGTTGCGTTGAAGTAGTGACCAAATTTTGGGACCCAATGCCCTGTCTTAGTTTTATATGATCTTATATGTTCAGATACCCGCCTCTGGGGATGAGTGATCTCTAAAGGTGGCTCGATATAGTTACCTTAAAGTTGAATAATGTAAGTTTTTGTCTTTAAAATTGTTGAATGAAGGGTTTTGAATAGAAAGTAAGAAATTTATGTGAAGAAAAACTTTCTAGAATCCAAAAAACGTAAGGGAAAGTGACTCAGACTTTGATATAGTTACGTTTCAAAAGTATCGTTTTCCACTATGCACATTTTTTTTCGCGCATTACGATTTTTCTCATGGGTTCTTAGAAAGAAATAAACAGGACTTTCGAGTTGAGCGATAAAGTTCTGGAGATATATATTTTTTGGAAATGTGGGAGCTTGGGCGATATCTTGAATGATAAATGAACGTTCGTCGAGCTCTGTCCTCAGAAAACGATTTTTGAGTCCCGGGCGGGGATCGAGCCCGTAACCTGGTTGACCAACGTTCAGCTATCATTCAAGATATCTGCAAGCTCCCGCATTTCCAAAAAATACATGTCAATATTATTAACACATAGTGGCTTCTGCTCAGGTCTACATATATCGAACTTCCACCTTAGCTCACCACCTGAACAAACATTTTTCGTGATAATCTTACACTGCCGAAGTCAACTGAAAAATGTTGATTCGTGCGGGATTTGAACTTGCGCCTTCGGGATACCGGTTCGCCATTCTACCTGTTGAGCTATCGAGTCCATATGGATTGGAGGCGAGTTTTTTATCCAACTTAAGTGCATGAGGTATTCTTGCGACAACTTAACGCTTATCTATCAGAGGATGTGTAGTGTTCCAATTTTATTTCAAAATCATCCTCAGAAATACAGGAACATGATTCTGAAATAGAATTGCTTCACCGTCCGAGTCTTGGTAGCTTAATGGTTGGAGCGTCTCACCCGGTCATCAGAAGGTTGCGGATTCGATCGCCGTCTGGGGCTCAGAAATTGTTTCTCAAGGGCAGAGCTTGACGAACGTTCATCTATCATTCAAGGTAAAGTTCTTGTTGAAAACGGCCTTTACTCGAAAAAAGGACAGGATGACAATTTATTAACCTCAAGGTATTTTTCCGGTTACACATCTCATATTTCAAAATTCGGTCAACGCGAGTGTTTGAAGCCTGGTTCGCAAGTTTCGTAAGAATCGGCGAAGAGCTGTTTCCGACCGTCAGAGATCTTACGATATATGAGAACTTGGAAATATGGCATCCCAGACTGTCCTCGACGCATCTTGCAAGAATCGTAAGAATTTCTATTTTTGCAGGTTGTCCCCGACTGTCGGGGATTCTTACGATATATGAAAACATCATTTGCGTCAAGGATATTTCCACACTCAGTCTTATCAAAAATGACGACCTCAGACGGCGAATTACTTCAGGAATCTCGGACAAGATGCCAACAAAGGTATCTGTCGTCAATCCCTAACTTACAATATTCATATCCTGATCGGTTGTTTAATTATCGATGGCGTTCCAATGTTGACGTCTTCTAAGATGTATTGAAATGTGACATCTGTTCTTTAGTGTCCACGCAATGAACCAAGCAAGCCGTAGAAACCACAATTTAATCGCTTAACTACAAAACCTCAAACGCCAACCAAAACGCTCGAGCAATTTATCGCAAAAGATCTAACACAAGTTTAAAAAAGACTTTTATTTGGTTAACTGCTCGTGGTAACTTTAGAACTCAATTTAGATATGGACTACAACATTCTGATGGGAATGGGTTGTCTTGGGGGTTTTACGAGATGTAAATGCGGTGGTTAAAAAAATAAACTCTACATAAATTTTGACTTGGATGATGTATTCAAGTGACTTTCCTCGCTCGTTGAAGATGGCAGCCAAGCCTACAATGAACCGTACTTGACGTGGAGATACTCGATCCAACTGGTAAGAGTTTCTAATTCGTTAGTAATCTGAAAGGAAAGTTTATGACATTTAAATTATCTCACAAGGAAGTGGAAATAGAAAAACATCAAAAAGCAAGTTATAACAAATTACTTCACAGGCAACTGGGAAACTATTTAACAAGAGCAAACATTTACAAGCAGAGAGAGCATATATTAATGCCATTCACACGGTAAGCAAGGGGGTTATGTATACTTGTTTGGGGTTTTTTTCTACACAGTAAAACAAATAAACCAACAGGTCAACTTGGGTGTAGTGTGTGTGTCTCACAAATTGTTCATTGTTTAAAATGAATTAAAAGTTCCCTTGTTCTGGAGAGCATAAAATGTCTCGCTAATTGCTGTAACAACAACTAGTAACAGCAGTGGATTTTTCACTTTCATGCTTTCGAGTTTTGTCCGGTAAAAATCTAACGGTGAGTTATGTGTGCCGTCTTCAAGTCTTCGAAATTACCAGGTTAAATAAAAGTCCAAAGTAATCCAAGTAATTCGTATGTCTATTAAGCCTTATAGCACCTTACCAAATGCGACAGGCAATAGCCTGCTGTGTAGGTGTGTTTTTTTTTCATATCAGATTAACAAATCTAAATTGGAATAAATTGAGCTTACAGCCCATCGACCGCCACACCAACCTGAGTAAATTCAACGGGAAATCAGTCTGAGGTAGCCATATGTAAATCTACCATTTTGTGCACCTCGTCAACGAATACATAAATCCAAGAAATAATAATTTGGTGGTAAAAAACAACCGATGCCAGATGTCGGCTCAATTTGGAGTAAGTATAGCTCCAATGCTATGGTCAACAAATTGTAGAAATGCACAGGTAGCCGTTGATTAACGAATAAATTAACAGTCCGTCGACCAACCGACTGAACTAAACCTCACTGCAATACATGTACCTTATGGATTGTCATCCATGAGGTAGAAAGGGAGGTTACTTAACCTGCTTGCTTAATTTTTTAAGCCTGTAAAATAATCTACATATTGATCACGTGCTGTTGTGCCGCAAGAAGGCAACAGTTACTGAATTGTATCCCGCGCGGGATTAACTTAGGATACACTACCACAAATCAGCCAACGACAGTCGGCGTTAAATCTAATGAAACTTCAGCCTTGAAAAGTTATTTAAGGCACATTCATCATTTGAACATCTCAAACAGTGGGTTCATCCTTACTGAGGAATCTTGGAAAAGTAAGTTTCGGTCAGCTCCATGGATTTCTTCCACACTGACATGGCCTGTCATTGGGTATCCGCTATGTATTTTCAACGTGCATACCACCTGACCAGCTTTTCCAAGCATTACTCCCACCCTTTGCCGTTCGTTATCCCAGTCGATGGCAAATCTACATTAAAATGTGATTGAATTAAAACAATTGGGAGAAAAATGATATATCAGACATTGTTTAAAACATTAGTTACAGATTTACAAGATGGAAAGCGTAGCTTGAAAATGAAGACAACTGTTCAGCATAAAATCCTAAGAAGGATGATTGAGTCGTACGCAGGAGAATAAACACTGTATTTTCTAGATTCAATGCCAGGCTTCGAATAAACGCAGAGGCATCTATTCGAGGTCCCGGCGTTTATTACCAGTGAAGCTTACAAGTGAAAACGTTCTCTTTAATAGCACTGCTACGGCATACTAATGTGCTGCTTTGGTAATTTTAATAAATGTTCAAAGGAAAAGTAGTATGATTAGAGTGCTGTACAACAAAATAAAACATGGAAACGGTCGCGTTCCTGTTGTATACTTTACTGATGACACGTACTTTCTTATAATATAGCGCTCACTATCTTTGAAATCACGATTTCAAAGGTTGTCTCAGTCTTTTCAGTTTGTCCTTTCTCAAACGAAATCGCGCATTGAACAGTAATGGGGACTTCACGGCCATCTAGTTCATTGTTTGTAACAAATCGTGTGTTACTATATTAAACTGTGGATGATAATAAATCAACCTTGAACAATCCCACAAAATTACACCTCATTAACAAACGCCGGACCCGCTTAAACGCCGAGACCAAAATGCCGATTTTCGTTGTTGACATCACATCGTCATCAGAGATAACTAACTACAAATGCTTAAGCCTAGATTTGTATTACAAACTTGTCGATAGTAAGCCAATAAGTGAAAAGGCGAGTGTGTAGGACAATTATTCGGGAGGAACACACAAAGGGATACTCTGGGCACTTACCTTCATGAGATTCCAAGTAACTGGAAGCGTCAAATTGAAAAATGAGTGCCTTAGTACACATTTCTGTTTTTTAACTTTTTAAATTTATAAATGGGTATTTTAGACCCATACTAGACTTCGGATCCCTGTTATTTTGAATTGCACGAAACACGGTCCCATTGTGTCGATGATATTATGAATTGACATTCTGCAGTTAACCCTAGAAGGGGCAAGGGACACTGTAATTTTACTCCGGCTAACGCCAGACGACTGTACTCATCAAGGGAATGAGCCCTGCCCCTTAATGAGTTAATATCAAAAGAATTTCGTTCCTTAATATATCGAAAGGATAAACGACAAATAATATTCACAAAAACAATCAACTTTTTCGAATTCTGTTTGAATCAAACTCTAAATTAATTTCAAAATTTACTTTTTCATACCTGTCGAACTAGTTTATACTTTAGGTAAGGATATTAAAAATGCACCTAATTCTTCCCACCTTTCTTGCAATGCTTTCATTTCTTTCAACAGTTTAGATTGATTATGAAACCTCTTTTGGACTTCAAAGATAAAAACCTTCAGTCTACTGGACGACTTGACTTCCTCAATGATGTCTTTGATAAAGAACGTATGGGAGTTTGTCTAAAAATAAAAATAAAATATGTAATGAGTTGAATTCTTAACGTAATGCAAGCTGAAGACAGGCAATCACACAGACTATTTTAAACTGATATCCTGATTGAAAATGTTAGTCGACCTCCCTCCCTCCTACCGTACTTCCAGGCTCCTTCCTTCATTGCTGAGTTCCTTCCTCCGTTCCTTCCTTTATTCCTGTTTCTTTCTTCCTCCCATTCTTGCAGCCGTTCGTTCCTTAGTTCCTTCCTTTCGACCTTCAATCCGTTCGTTCCTTCTCTTTCTTCGGTTCATTCCATCCCTTCCTCCGTTGTTTCCTTCCCTCCCTCCACCTCCGTTTCTTCTCTTAGTTTTCCTTTCTTTTTCTTCCCTTCACTGCATTTCTTCTTCCTCTCTTCTCCTGTCCCACCCTCCCTACCTTCCTTCAGTGACAGGTAAGTATACAATTACTACATGCACCATGAGTTGAAAATCAGCTTTTATGTCCTAGTTATTAACAATAAAATGAGGACGCAACCGCTACTGATTGGCTGAGTGGGCGTGGCTCTACAACTGCATGAAAGGACCTGGGCATCAAACGTTAGGTGCCTGAAACGACTTTTTTTACGATATTACAACAATGAAGTGGGCAAAACATGTATGGAATGTTTGATTCATAGTTTACAGAATTCTACAAAACAGATTAGAAAGTCAGAATATTCAGCAAGACAATTTAAAAAGAATTTGAACCTTCGGTGAGGTGTTCGTGATGTAGCAAACTTTCCGCACACCAAAACCTGAAAGTAGTTACCCTCTCGACATGTTTTCATATATATATATATATATATATATATATGTGTGTGTGTGTGTGTGTGTGTGTGTGTGTGTGTATGTGTATATATATATATATATATATATATATATATATATATATATGTATATATGTATGTATATATACATATACATAATTTTCTGTTGGCCTTAATCAATGACTGTCAATAAAAGATAGATTTCCAGGACAATAAATTTTTCTCTTGAATACCGGTCACTTTTGGCCACCGACAAGGCTCAAAAAATTCAAAAATTGTCTAACGTAGAAGGTAAAGTACAGAGGATAAAAATTTATTTTCGAGAAACCCGACAGCCTAAATAATTTTTTTTTTAAAAAAATTTGTAAACAGAATATCTGTCAGGATTTTCAAAGCCAAATAAAATATTCATGAAAACTCTCATAATTTTTAAAAGTGTTACGAGACAGTAAGTTCTTAAGTGACTGCAAAAAAGTTTTATAAAACGATAGTTTACTTTTAATCGATTTTCTTAACCTTGAATAAGGAAGCATTTATATTTTACACTGTAACACTTCTCGATTTCCCTTTAAGAACGCAAAGGGTTGACGCAATTTTTACATTTATGACTACACTACCACGCGATATTTGTTATAAATTTTGAAGAATGTTGTCAAAGTAATCCTAGCAGCTATCGATAGTTCCATCCACTCCAATTGTGAGCTCATACATCAAAGATATACGTCATGGTTTATCGTTAGTGCAGTGTAACGCATGAGTGCCTAACATACCTTCACATCTTCAACAACACACTGGCCGTCAACATCGGCAAATTGCAATGTCAGCAGTAATATTGACCTGTCTGTTGCAGTATCACAGTTGGCGGGTAGTTCTGGTTCGTATATATCACGAAATTCAATCGTGAAGGTGTTTTTCGTGATATTTTTTATCTTAATCCCACTGATAGACGTTAGTAAATCCGTCAAAGACCTTAAACTGTTTAAAAAGAAGGGAAAAATACATACGTTGTTGGTAGTAGCAAAAATAAAAGCAAAAGTTAGGGGTATCATATGGCTCTCAAGTATTCGCATTCAGGAAATCATTCGGTGAATGTGGTTATGCTTGATTTTGGACGCACCAATGAGTAATTTGGTTCTCCGGTAACGCAAACTTATGATTAAAGTAAAGATAAAGGTAAAGTGCCTTTATTTATACTGGATAACCCTATCAGCTACTCTCCATAGAGGTCCAGTAATGCCCCCTCCCCCCTCATGGGTCCAGTGTTACTTCAGGAGGAAAGCACAGTACCCGGACAATACCTGCGATCCTTGGTAGAGTCAAACTGGACAACACTCTTATAACATGTGACATAGGTAACTTTAATCAGGTAACTTCACGGAGCCGGAATCGAAACCTAATCACAGTGGTGAGAGACACTAATGCACTACCACTGTGCCCCATTTGATTAAGCATTGTGCGAGTACTCAGAGTTACCTAAAATACTGTCCATCCACCGAAGTAAGTTAACACATTTTGTAAACAAAAGGTTAACCGTGATAAAAACATCGCAACGCATTCCGGGTGTCTTGGACCAATTGACAGTACGATAACCTTAAAATTCTCAAATTGAAGAGAAACTCAATTCTGATCTTGAAAGCGTTCATAAATGATTATTGACAAACAAATTCACACTAAAGAAAGAAAAGATTGATTACACGATCATTGGATCTCGACAAAGAGTAGAAACGTTTTCAGATGAGACTACTGTAACCACTGGCGGGCAAAAGACCAAATGAGTAGCCTGAAATTAGGTACTTGGTGTAATAATTGACGAGCACTAAAAACGGGAAAACAGTGCAAAAAGATATCTAAAAACATTGGCCTGTCAAAAAAGGCAAAATAATTTGTTGCACGAGACTTCAATTAGCATTTATTGCTCTGCTATTTGGAATGATGGAAATAGTTCACATCTGAACAAATTACATAAATTACAAGAAGAGTCGCACGAATTGTAACAGGATCACGTTACTCCATTCCATCGTCTATTACCTTTAAAAGACTTCGATGGGGTCCAATAAAAAAAATTCCGGAGGCATGCCAACTTATCATTTTTAAAATTATTAAAGGCTCTGTGCCCTACTACTTATCAGAACTCTTCAGTTTGTGCGACAATCCTCATCATAGCTTACGAAATAATAAAATCAAGTCCTTTTTGGCAAAGCCAAAATAGCTTCTTTACAAGAAGCTTTCCATGGAGACGAGCTGCGTCATGAAATTCATTACCGATCACGTACTTGAAGATTACTATTGCTATTCAATTGCCACTTTCAAGAATACAATTAAATATCTTAATATTAATTAGTAAACTAAAGTTTGGTGTCCATGAAACCATGTAATTAGCAATTCTGTAAATCGTACAAGTAGATATAGCTCGTAAATTTTAGGGTAAATGTAAGTCTCCTTTATCTGAAAATTTTGTAAATATTGTGTGGTTATTAGATAGATTATGTAGCTGTATTACACGGCCTTTTGTAAACAATTGTAACACTGAAAGGTTACTATGTCTAAATCATTTTAAATAACTAAATATATAAATAAATAAAATCTGGCTTACCGTTTTTGTTCCAACCATTTCTTTTCTTTGCTTTTCAATGAGGATAACTTTTCCCCCAGCCCCTTTGACATATCCCGCAATGACTTCCGTTCTGATTCGAGTACCAAATTGTGTTCAATCAAGCTTTCTATCGCGGCAGTACATTGCTTCATTGCTTCGTGGGTCTGACGCTGAGTGCCCATAAGACGAAATGAAATAAAAACATCAGTCGGTACGACAGACTAAAATGTGATATGAGGCTACATGAAGACCAAACGATATAGGCAGTTCGTCACTAAAGTATATGCACGTGAAAACTGGAAAAGAATCGAAAGAGAATTATACCAAAACCCTCACTGGTGTCATGCTTATTAAGAGCTTTCTACCAAAGACCAATCTCTGTCTTACACTTCATTTATTACACAGCACTCACGCATTTCTCCAGTATAGTTTCCTTGGAAACGTCTTTTCCAAATACCTGTAATGTAAGCCCATAAAGCAAACTAAATGTTTACGGTTTAATGGTTTAATAAACCTTCGCCAATCACATTATGTACAGAAAAATAAAACGAAACAGAATAACAACCAAGTCAAAAAATGGATGGCTGGATAGTGGCAGGGAAAAACTAGATTCACATTTCTAAGCCACTCTCCTTACAATAAGTGACTAAAAACTACCTCAAACAAAATAATTAATAAAAGAACAAAAATGAAAGAAAGTTAATTATTAGATATATGGGATAAATAGTTCAAAAGATATGTTCTAAAAATAGCTAAACTGGGTGAAATTATAATCTCATTAGGTTAAGAATTCCACAGATTAATATATCGATTAAAAAAAGGAGTATTTAAGGTAGATAGTAGGTGCAGCTTTATGACTGAGTTTATAATCATGGTTGATGCGTGTACGTGACCTACCAACTAAATAAAAACTTGGTAAGGTCAATGTCACAGTAACCAAAGATGATTTGATACATTTGAAGGAGAGTGAGATGACTTTGTCTTATTTGGAGGGTAGTGTACTTGATTTCCTCCAGCCTATCAGGGCATGAATTTTCAGGCCCACAACTTAGACGGGTGGCCTTCTTCTGAACAGGCCGATTTCCTTGACATATTTAATTAAGTGAGGAGACCAGACCGGGCAGGCGTACGCTAGTAACGATCACACGAGGGTCTCAAATGCAGTGCTGGTTGCTACGGGATTCTTTGAACCAAACGCCCTTCTCATCAATCCCAGAACTCTCGACGGCTTAGCTCATATGCTATTTGTGTCAATTCCATGACACTGTTGATCCAGACCACACCCCCAAATGTTTATATTTTTCAACTATCCGATTACTGCGAAATTGTTATATTTCCCATGTTAGCAAGGTAGTCTAACAAGATATCGACTTATTGCATTAGATATCCAGAATGTGTGAAGTTACCAGTCCAAGCTCACTGGAGCTGGGCGCACCTTCCCAACACTTAAGAAATGTTTTACCTCAGTATTTTAAACGCAAAAGCAAGTATGTTGCATTGCTACTTAAAAGGTAGTGTGTGCAGTGATATACTTAAATATGAAGGGCTTCAAAAAACTACCATTTGGTCCATAAGACTATGATGACTCAACTCCCTAAAGCTGGGAGAACTTGACAGGGATACGAAGTTGATGTCCTCGATTAGAGGCATCTAAACCTAGAGCAGCCTTCGAGCATGTCTACCCATACAATTAGTGGTATTTCAATGATAGTACTTTAAATCACCACATTTACAAAAAATTGTTAGAAAAGATGTGAATTTTGCATTTCAGAAAGATTGTTGGTGACTGAGATTTCGACGGCCTCACACACTGTAAATGAAGAAGGGTGAAACGACCCAAAAAATAGGGCTAAAATAATGACCTTAAAATAGATTTTGTTTGGGGTTCAAAATAGCACCTATGACAAGGCGGCTCCTGAGGGCTAATTTTGCCCTTCCAGCTTAAAGGCTGTTTCAGCTTTGAATAGGGGCTGCTATGGAAGAAGCAGGGGCTGTTTTTAAAATAAAGAAGTCAACTCTGTTCATATTCGGTCTAAGAATGCCCCTCCCCTCAAAGCGTTGATTTTTTTCAATGCGGGGCTATTTTGGCTCCACCGTAGGAGGGTAGTTTCAGCTTCAACGAAGCGCCACTTAGCAATTAATAGGGCTAGTTTAGTTTTATGATCGTGCCATATTGCAGCACCCAAAGGGTCGATTTGACGGCGCTTCCGAGCCACAATAGACCAAAAACAGGGGCCTGAATTTACTACCTCTAGCTGTTTTGGGCCTTTGGTTCTTTACATACGAGCAAATTCAACTCTAATGAAGAGGCAGTTCAGAATCTATAAGGGCGATTTAGCTTTCTTTGATGGTACAAATTTTTAACATCCCGGGGGGTTAATTGACCTAGTAACACGTCCGTTAAGGAAATTATAGCAACCCCTAATAAGAGCGTGCATAGAGGCGACAGAGTGTATCAGGGATGATGTATAAGTCGTATGTGATAACATCATCTGGCCGTGGGACAAATGACAGGTTTCGTTGAAATATTTAGCATTGCCTGTTAGCTTTAGTCTTTTAGCAGCGTTTCCAATTAGCAGCGGTCATCATGAGAGTTGAAAAAGAGGCAATGGCGGAGTGTCGTGACTATAACCAGTGATAATTCGACCACCTTATTTTTGAAGCTTCTCTAACTTATTCTGTAATCTTAAAAAGCAATTGTCCTACACTAAGGCGCAATAATTGAAGTGCGGTAAAACTAGGGCCATATATATGGTATTTAAAGAACTTCTGTCCACTAAATATTTTTAACGAGTTAGCAAGCCAATTCCTCTTGAAGTTTGCGGTCAACTTGCTCAATTTTTATATCTCGGGTGATGCACTCTTCAACTCTAACTCCGCGTGTTTAAAGCACGAAACCGCTTGATTTTGTCAGAGCCCATATGTGATTGGGGTCCAGTGATTACTTTAGATAGCCTTTACCTGGACACAGTAGTCATATGCTCAGTTTTGCTAGCAAGTGAAGTCTGTTATTTTGATAGCAGCCGCTGGTGAACATCATTCAAATCCTGTTCTAATTTTCTCTTCACTTTCCCTGGCAGTGGTTCCACTGACAGATACTGTTAGGTTAGCATCGTCACCAAACACTTCTGGGGCAAAATTACTACGCAGTTCGGTCAGTCGATAAATAGCGAAGGACCTACGTGTAAGTTCCTGCACCATTTGGGGTATTAGCACCTCTTAACAGACCAATTACTTAGATGAGAAGAACTGTCGGAGGTCAGTTTCTTATTCCGTATAATTCAGATTTCTCGGTAAGTATTGTAAAGAACCGAGTCACATGAAAACGTAAAATCAACTTAATTAGTTTTAATGTAATTTATTTATTTATTACAAGAAAAGATTCAGATAGAAGCGTAAAACAAATGTCTATAAGGTTCAACGTCATACTTATAAATGTCCAGAACATATCAATTTGCTAGCACAGCAATTCAAAATCCGGATAATCTTCTGAATCAAGCGTATAAAACCAGAGAAAAACGACTCTGTGTATTGTCTAACCTGCCTTCCAGGCACGAGTACTGAGATTGGATCAATCACAGTGCAGGATTGACAGCCCAACATTCGCCTATACTTGCGGATAAATTTTATTTGCAGAGTAGCAAGGTATCTCCTGCGTAAAAAGTTATCCAATGAACAAATAACAGTTGTTCATTTTAGAAATCAAAGAGAAAATTAGCCATTTGGTGAACACACTACCGTGTTTAAAGAATAGACTTACATCAGAACAAAGGTTTTCTTGCTCTAATTTTTGCAGCGTCTCTTGCAATTTCTTAAGCTTTTCCTCCTACAGGAGAAAACATTTGAAGTAGTACAATAACAAAATTGATAGCGAAAAAAAAAAGAAAGTTACCATGCAGAATAATAAACTAAAAATGACTTCTAAAAGTCTTGTTTACTTGAAAATGCCATCGACACAAAGTGTGAAGGAATATCGAGACTAATGACTGATTATTTTTATATTTTCCGCTTTTGCATTCGTTAAAGAGAAAATGGTGTTCATTAGGGTGATTCATTATTTCGACAACAATTTTTCAAATTTCAGGAAGGTTTATCAAAATTTTATTAATGCCAAATTCAAATTCATTTATGACATGGAATTGTTCCGTTTCAGAGAACTTCAATAACGTTAGTCAAAGAACAGCATTTAATTGAACAATCATTGGCGTAGAACATAATTCAGCAAGGATAGTGTTCAACTGGTACTGTTGCAGTTTAGAGGACCCACTTTGCCGCTGGTCTGTTGCCGTCGGCTCAGTAAACTAGGAAACGAGCTTTTGGCGCGAAATTTACACTGCATAACTCAATATTCTCATAACGGAACCTAAAATGCCGCTAGTTTATGGAGATATCTACAAATTTAAAAAAAGATAAGGATACTTTGCGAGAATTTTACCACTCGAAGAATGCTTACTGTTTGACTACTGGCTAAAATCCCACTAATTTCACTGTCTTGATCAACGTAAAGCATTATTTCCAGACCAGACCAAACCCGAACCCCACCCCTAACCCTAATTAAATGTGGATAATGAAGTAAATAGCTTTCATCTCTTCACAACACTCATTGTCTCCCAAACAATCAAATGAATGCGCTGGCATGCATAATTTTCTCGTCTAAAGTGCTGTTTACACTTGCAATTTTGTTCCTTGCGATTGACATCTTGGAGTATGTGTTAAACTGACAAGAGCATCGAGGACAAACTGCAGCAAATCATAAGCAGAAATCGTGTTGCACATACTATTACGAGTTTATTGCATACAGCAGCATGACAACCGCAACGTACAAAATCGCACGTGTAAATAGGCCTTAAGACTGATGCGCTTGCCTACTGAGCTTGCAACGAATACAAACGACAAAGTGGATCCACTGAACTGCACTCTAGCCACTCAATTCATGTGGCTAAAATAAAAAGTTCAGTAGCATAAATTAATAAACTGTAAAAACAGAATGCGGGGCTGAACATTCGAACGTTGTAGTGGAACATTGGCCAAAATTGTCGGCTCATAATGTTAGAAAAGTACTTGTTGCACTTGGGAAACAAAATGTCTGACCGAAATCAAACATTTCTCAAACGTATAAATGCTGGCCAATACACAAAAATGTTCTAACGCTTAGCTGGGCCTTAACTTGGGAGGTCCTGGTATACAAAATTGACTGGGAGACAGAATCGTGGTTCATGATGCTCAGCTTCATTGAAGGGAGTGTCAAAAGTAACTCTTAATTTCTTGGTGTCAATGAGTTTGCATTTGGCGTTAATAAAATTTGATAAGCATTACCGAATGTTGAAAAGTCGTACTTTAACGAATCGCTAAAATGAACACGTTTTGCAGTGAATGAGGGCAAATAGTGTTCAAATCATAAGGTTCCAAATACCTTATGACTTTCTAAAACCTAGTTAAGTCTTCTTCGTGGTGTTCCCAAAAAAATCTGATGGTCACTCATATGCTTTAAATATACTGAAGAACCCCTTTAACTCCGAATAGGAGCAGCTAATCCGTCCTTGTTACTTTACATATCAGTACAACGTGACAATCTGAACCTTTTATGAAAGTGTAAGGAAGTGTGTGTCGTTGTTTTTTGTTTGAATTCCCAAATTTAGTTTAAAAATTAAAGAATAAAAAGAATGGCCCACGCATGGTTAAAACGTATGATAAAAATTTGAGAAATGATTACCTGGGGAACGCCCTGAAAAACGGCACAGCATTGTACTGTTTACCGCTAATCAAACCATCAAAAACCGCTGGAAAAATAACTTAACTGACAAACGAAAACATGACTGGGGGTGCAGAACAAAAAATTATTGGGAATATCTATTAATAACTCAGACTAAAAAGATTAAATTCCTGTAAATTTAATTCTATTACCTTTTCTTTAACAATAGATAGCTTATTTTCATTCAGTAACTTCTTCTCTTGGATGATCTTGTCACCTATAATGTTCGAGTGTGAAAGAAAGGTCATAGCAACGAAACCACGACTTCACGGAATAATACGCCAGCAAGGGAAAAGATGTATTTGTTATTTACTTGCTGGAGGTCTATATAGGAAAAAAAAATTTACCAATGTCTCACAGAATGGTTCAGTTGGAGACTGAGTTAACCCATTAGATCGCAGATTTTTCTAAAGAAGTTTTAAATTATTCAATTTATTGAAAGTTCTTTTTTGAAAATTCATTGAAATCTGTTGACGAATCAAATTTAAATATATCGAGTTGTAGAGATATGTACAATTGGGAGCTAAAGGGTTGAATTTACCTTAAGATGAACATTGAATTGCACACCATAGAGATACTTGGATTACATTTTACAGTGCATATTTGACATTTATAGATTAGTGATAATAGAGCAGTGACCAATAAGAGTAAAGAGAAAGGGAGTGCGATATGCAAAATAGCGTGCGAGTTAGGTGAGTACATGACTTATGAAAGAGCAGTTGCGATGTGAACCGTGAACGACGACCAACGTGAATAAAATCTTATTGAAAAAAACTGATTTGTGAATTCGTCATTCAAACAGGGAGGCAACTCCCGACAGCCCAAAGCCGTAGGCTGTGGGAAAAATGAACATTTCCGCCCAAGTTGAACTTCCGAAATTTCAGCCCAGGCAGAAATTCTTTTATTCAACCTTTGGATCCCGCGTTTTTCGAAGGAGATTTTAAATTGAAATCTGTTTATGAATTTAATTTGCATGTACTAAATCGTACAGATTTGTACGACTGGACGCTAAAGGTTTATCAGTCCAATAAACCTCTAAATCCCCGTATTAGCATGCAACTTGTCTTAACCAGGCCTGATGCGATTTCAACATCTCTCGGATGATGTTGCGAAATGCGACGAAACGTAAGTTAGTTTAATAAATCTTATCATATTCTATGGCTTTGTTCCGTGTTTTGTGCTGGGCACTGATATTCGTCCTGAGATAGTTTGTAAGTATGATAAGAAAATGGCATACTGATGGGTATCGTAATATTCATGTGGTCCATCTGTGTTGGGCAGCTTATAGAAGAATTGAAAGTGAAGGATAGTGACATTATTACTCCTTTTGAACAAAAAGCGAGAGAGATACATCCCTCACCTCACCAGGGTTGACACCCTTGAAGACGATGATGGTTTTCTTTGTTGATAAAGGTCGGGACTGGATCTTCTTTGACCATTTTTCACCACTGTGATTTACTTATAGAGCCTTTACTTAGTAACTGATCTTGCCAAATGGCAACTCTTTCGACCGAAATCCTTGAGCGAGTAAACAATGAAAACTAACTTAAGTTAGAAACAGTACAGAAGGCAAGATTACTTCTGTAACCTTTATACATCTGATTTATAATGGACCAACCATGCAAATATAATTGTCTCAAAAAGCTCGAAACGTCAATGTCTCTTTATTCAGTTTAAAGCTAGCGAAAGTTCCTAACAGAGACAACATCCAATTTTACAACACTTGTACTCGACCTATTCTTGAATACGGATCCGCAGTTTTCCACTGTTCCTTGCCGATGTATCTTAGCAATGAAATGGAACGAGTTCAGAAACGTGAACTAAATATTGCATACCCAGTAAGTGTGGTGGTATAACCCCTTCAGGGGAGAAGAAATCACGTGTGTGATAAGTTTTTCACTGGGAGCTGGGGGGCAATTGCCAGTTACTTTTTTTTTTGTGGCGTTACTCTTGTTTTCATTTAGACAGTGGTTATCAAACTGGTAAACAAAGGTCTTCATTGAGTCGAGAGGAATATGACATATCTCCCCCTGCAGATTTTCCTGCTAGACGTTTCCCCTCCCCCAACTTTGAGAAACGCTCCGCGGTCTCTAAGTAATAAATGAAATGACCTTATTTTGGTAGAAGACGCAATGTCTAGTTATAATTTAAGGACCTTTTAAAAAATCGCAGTTCCTAAATTTAAGACGAACCGTTGCAGGAATTTATTTTAATAACAAACTGAATTTTAACAATTTTAACATGTACTTCATTATAATACCTAATTGTTTTTGTGATCACCATGTAATTCAATATTTTTATAGCAAACTGTGTGATTTCTAAACCATCTATCAATCGATCTGTCGGTCTGTCTATCCATCTGTCTATAAAGCAGGGTGCCTAGTGTAGAGGTGACATAAAATAGTACAAATTTCAACGACGATGCTAACGCAAAAGGTTAAAGTAATACAAGTTTGCCAAAAATTGTACTAAGATGGTCACACTTGTAGTAAAAATCATAACAACCAGCGACTATTTCGGTCTCCGATCGTCGGGATTCTTACGGCTAGTGCGAACATCGGCGACAGGGGCATAGCTTAGAGGTATGTGTGTGGGGCTGACACCTCCCACGCGTGTTAAAAACCCCCCAGAAAATTCGGGCAATAATAGATGGTTAGAACATCAAATTTCTAGCAAAATTTGGTTTGGTAAGGTGCGTCAAAATCCATTTTGGTCACTGGTTTATTATTAATTTACGTAGTAAGGCTTTTGCATCGAAAATGGCTTCCACTCATCTCTGCTATAACCATCAATTATCTCAAAAAGTGAAAATAAAACAGTAGACATGGAAACCTGTTTGGCCGACAGTTTCAATCACCAACTCGGCAACTTAAACGTCGGATTAAGGGATCGAAATGACCACGTGGGAGGCTGAGACTAACAGCCAAAAATCAGGGTCGAGGCTAGAAGGTATACCTGAGAAGGAGTATTAGGATTAGGGTCAGAGTAGGATAGGTTGGGATTAAGGCAAGGTTTGGGGTTAGGATTAGAGTTAGTTCTAGGGCTAGCCCTAACCCTAGCCTTAACCCTAACCTTAACCCTAACCCTAATCCAAATCCTCCTTCTCAAGTGCTGTTCAAAGGTCGAACTTTTCACGTGCCGAATCTAATGTTGATGAGCAAAATCCTCTGCTTAAACTGATTTGCATTTGATTCGGCTCACGAAAAGTTCGACGTTTGAATAGGACCTCAAGTATAACTTCTGGCTACGACGCAAAAATCAGTGGCCAAAATAAGAAAAGGTCCGTCATTTTATGCATGACGTTTCCAATGGGGAATCATCTCTCCGTTTACAATAGAATTTGGAGGTCTGTCATATTTTAGGCTTCACATTGATTGGCAGTCTTTCAATGACTGCAACAGAAGGATGCGAATGTATGTTCTTGGATTCCATTTTTATGGATATATTTTCGTTTAAAAAAGTGATCGTTTTCAAAACAATGCACTTATTAATAGAGTATTTTCGAACACTAGGATAAATCAAACTAAACCATACCATACGTGTTACAAACCTGAGGCCTGCGGTGCCCTTGTTACGCTTGCGGCACAATTGATAGAAATTAAGTAGGTCTTCGCAAGCGACAATTTGGTGTGTTGTAACAAGTTTGTACGGGGTATTCCCAATATTAATAATCGGAAAGGTCTGAGTAATGCCGAAATGTAAAGAGCAGTTTTCTAACGTTTCGAGCGAAGGTCCTTCGTTAGAAAACTGCTCTTAACATTTCGGCATTACTCAGACCTTTCCGATTATTTCACTTTGATTTCAACAGTGCCTACGCAGTACTCTATTTTTATTTCATAGTTTTTATCCCCAATGTTGTTTTGCAGGTTGTACAGACGTAACCTTTAGGTACAAACCTGTAGCTACTGGTTTCGACAATTTGCAACCGCCCAACACCTGGATAGTTTTAGAAAGCTCGTGAGCCGCAATCACGTCGCGGTCGATGAAATATCAAAGCCATTACAATTTACCGACAGGACTGTCAAAACATGTCAACAAATTGTATCAATATTCTTACATTAACACCAAGCAGTAGAATAATCATTAATGAAGATTCACTTACTTGCTTGAATAGCCTCTGCAAGTTTCTTTAAATTATCTTCTACTTCCTTCATTTGTTTCTTCACATCTACTGATTCATTCTTGCTTTTTTTCATTTGCTCTTTATTCATGTAAGTTTTATCCCAAGACAAAAGCAAACAAACCCCATTACAAGCACATCAAAATCTGCAGTTATGACTGTATCATTGTTCATACATGTCAGTCTAAATGCATTGAAGGTTCAAGCTCCACATACTTTAATTTTTATTGATTGAAAATCTGTTAACTAAAAGGCAGCCATTTCAGAATTAAAATTTAACCAGAATGCTTTGCAAATTCAAACCAGCTCCACATAGAGCTCAAGAATGCTTGACATGATCAAAATAGGTCTGTTTATATGAGAGAAAACAAGCTATAAACATTCTCATACTGTAAATGGTTCATTGAGAAGCTGTTTGTGAGTAAACATTAGTGACAGCTAATTTTAGCAGAGGCTTAGAGTATATATCACATCACTTATTTTCACTTCAGATAATTATTAGATAGTCAGTTGATTGTCCAGGTTATTAATATGTTTTAACTTATTTTGCATAGTTTTGCTTTACTTTCAGAGGCAAAGATGTAAATGAATTCACTTGATGACGAAACAGGAAAAAAAATTTCACAATGACAGTTCTTGTTTTTCTAAATTTTGTAAATATATTTAGGCTTAGGCATTACACTAGCACTATTTCTGAAATTGTTGTAATGTACCTAATGAAACATCAGATTAAAACTCTATTATGCCATTGCAGCACATGTTTTCGAATTTTATGATGGGCATCAACATTCCTTTTAAAGCTTCAATTTCTGCCTGTCAATCTATGGCTGATGTTCTCAGGAAGAGCTAAAATCTTCTCAGCTTTTGCAAAATCAGCAATATTGATCAACATCAATCACATCCATGGACTCTGTGTATTAAACTCTCAGTGATGATTTAACAGTTCTTTGTAGTGTACGGTTAAATTACAGTAAAATTTACATGTAATGTAACTGGTTACAATGTGTAATTAAATGGCTGTATAAAACTTTCCAGTAACAAATAAAAAGTGGATTTTAAAAGTATCATAAAAGACAAGCTTTTACACAGTATGCCATCCTTTCCCCCACATATTATTTAAAGGTCAGTGAAACTTTCATTTCAACAAATACTAAATCAATGCATTAAGGGGCAAGGGCATACTTAAGAAATCTATTCTAGCTAAAGCTACATGTATATAATTTTATTCAAAAGAATGTACCTTCATCCCGTTATGAAACAATATCAAAAATGTACATCACTGAATCAAAACAGCTGAAGCACTTTACTAACACATGATACAATCTAAAAATTTCCTTGGAGAAGCATGAACAGAAAGCCTGTCCACTTGAGAAGAGACTACAATACATGTATATATTAACTGGAAGGTACCAAGCTACTACAATCTCACTGGTTATCCAAATGTCTCGTTGTAAAAGTGGCAGTATCCACAGTTGTCTAGTGGGAAAGGGCTTTTCCTTGGCAAATGAGTCCACTTACCTTGCTGCTGATGTTCATTTGCAGTAGCCCAATTCTCCTTATTACTATCACTGTCTTTCAGTGCATCACAGAACAACAATGCTCCTTTGGATTCCACCACACCAAATTTGAGGCAGGTAATCTGAGACTATAAAATATTAAGTCACTTGCTGGATTAGTTGATATTCAAACAATCCATTACATGTTCTGACTGACTTAATTTATTTATTTCACTAATTCATTCATTCATTTATTTATTCATTTGGCTTTCTCAATCTTTGGTATGCAGATTGCCCCAACAGGGTAGATTTCCTATTACAATAAAAAGTGATTCAAAGGTCTATCATTGGATATTGTTTGGCTTTAAACAAACATGAACCAGAAACACTGGTCTAAATATACATTATCACATTTGAGTGAAATAGATTTTAAGTGTTTGGTAAATGAATAATACTATGAGTAAAAACTAATAAAACTTCACATATCAGGAGCATTTAATATATGTCTGATATTTCAGACAGATAATTATTGAAAATCATTTCAAGTTTCAATACCATCTGCATGTAACTGTTAAGTATGATAAAGCATGAACCATTGTTAATGCTATGTGCAGAACATTACATTTTTAAACATTTTCTACTTCAATTTTGAAATGCAAGTGTAAGCAATAAAAAAATTTAGAAAGCACTTTGCATAGTGTTACCATATCTGCTTTTAAGGGGGGGCCTAATGATATTGCAGCCCCCCTGAATAAAATGTCAGGGGGCTGTTACCCACCCAACTTCATATACCACTGAAGTCATTAAAAGGTTGATATTTCGAATATTTTTACATAATTCTTTGTCCCAGAGGGCAGGGACAGCATGAATGACCAGTCAGGTCTCAATGGTTCCAAGGATTAGTTAATTAATTAATTCACTCATAACTCCAAAATGTCAAACCCACTCAAATCAGCTAGGCTACTGAACTGGCAAAATATCGTTGTTTTTCATTATTCTAATAGGAATTCGTCGAACTGAAAACTTGCTTTAACTAAGTGGCCATGATAAACTCGAGAAGGTATGACCTGAATAATAATAATAATAATAATAATAATAATAATCTTTTAACAGGGTACGTTCATCACAATAGTGGTTTTCAGAACGGCCCTGTAAATAATTATAATTATATTCGGCAGTATATTGGTATTACCAATAGTTACATGTAACAGCGTTACCTTCAGTGGCTTAAGACCATACTCAAGAGTCCTGGACATTTTGTCGTGTGTCTTGGAATTTTCGATCGACTTCACTTTGAAATCTTTCTGCTGCCTGAGGAATATAACGACGATCCAACGTTTTAAAACGACAATCACTTACGGATTCACCAAATATCACTTTTCAATCAAGAAAGTTATTTTGATTTTCAAAAAGTCTTTCATATCCCAATTTTGATAGAACAGTCAAGGAACTGTTACGAAATAAAGTTTGTTGATGAAATACCTACTCTTTGATTTCCATTTCGACTTCGCGACTGGCGCCAAAATAACGCTCGCCCTAGTCCTTATTCTTTACACTACTCGCCTTTGCTCATTCTCATAGCTCATACTCTCTCCTTCGTATGGACTTCCAGTTCCAGATTTGGAGAATGACAATGAGAACCGCCGAAACTTTCCACATCCAGCGGTTTTCAACGTTAAATCTGGAAGGCTCTGCGGAGGAGAGAGTAGCTTATACTTGTGATAGCTCTTTGGTCTTTGGAACTCTTTGATATCTCCAAAGCAGTGGCGTCGTGGCCTGGAGGAAATGTACAAATGTTTTATTTTGTCGGAATTTTAGAGATCGTAAACGGTAAACAAAAAACAAAAATCAATCAGGCAGATATTTTACTTATCCTTGTTCTTGAACAACACAACAATATTAAAGTTATCGGAAATCAGACTCAGTGCAGCTTTCCCAATCCAATAGCCTGAGGGTTTGGCCCATATTGGCCCATAGAATTTTGCTTACGAAGACGTATCGTAATTTCTGAAGGTGTGTTTTCTCTGAAATTTATTGATATTATGCTGATTCTCACTTCACATTTCAGGAAGGTGTTCTTATATTAATCAATTAATGTCGGAAAAAATCGTGTTTGTCGGAAAAATGGTGCTCTTGGCCACCCGTAAAACATCGGAGCCATGACGCCCATGCTCCAAAGCACTAACTTTTTAAGGCTTCCACTCAATTTGACAGTTGCCCAGGGAGAGAGTCAGGAAGAGGAAGAGATTACTAATAGTATCCAGCGGCGTAACGGACCATGGTCAGGGTTAGAGCAACTCCTAAGGGTCCCCGACCTCTGTGGGGCCCCTGATGAATCTGTAAAGACAATTGAGATTAAAGTATTGAAATATATGTCTTTATTATATGGCTGAGCTCGCTATCCGGTCTGTACGCAAAATGACGCACGCTGATTGGCTGGCTAGCCATGCAATAAGTTTTTGGTACAGACCGGCTAGTTTTGGCGGGAAAAATTCCGAGTTGATTTTATGGGGGGTGACGGGGGTCCTCGAAAGAAAATCTCCTTAAGCCTGCGAGTGATTGTCCAGGCGGAAATCGTAACTTTAATATGAATAACAATGCCCAGCAGATTGTGCGAAGTATCGCCATATGTAAACATTAATTAACAATTGTTACAAAGAAGGCTAGAAGAGTTTAAAACATATTTATTGACTGACGTTTCGTCGTTACAAGCAACATCTTCAGAGTGGAGATCAGGGATTACAACGAGATATATTTATATTAAACAAACAGTATCGAATGACAATTAAGATGATATATTTACAACAGTAACGGAAATTGACGGGAGACAGCAGTAAGGTGTTATCAGAAAAGGGAAAGAGACATAGAACCAATATTCCCGTTAAGAATGGGTTTTAATTTATTAATTAGAAGACTTTCTTTAAGGAGTAGTTCAGAAGCAGAAGGCGACGAGGATAATATTTTGAAGTCGGAAAAAGAAATGGGATGGCCAGTTTCAATGTGGTGGGAAAGGATACTAGTTGGAGAGGGATTAACTCTTCTGTTACCTGTCAAGGGTGAGATCCCCATATGATCTGAAATGCGTGTGTGTAACTGTCGGCTAGTTTGGCCAACATACAATCCTTACAGCATTGACACGTAAATAAATACACCACATGCGATTTCAGGCCATCAGGGATCCTGTCCTTGACAGGGAAAAAAGAGCCAAGGCGAACGGAAGGGCAAAAGACGAAGCGTAATGAAACTTGAGGAAAGGTGGACGATAATAGCTTGATGAGTTGAGTGCGAATTTGAAGACCATGTGAACCAGTATACGGTAGATAAAAATAAATTAAAAACTTAGGAGCAATAGAAATCTTGGGAGCGGACGAAAAGGATTTATCTAAAAATGAACTTACACATTTGTCAAACAGGGTAGCTGGGAATTCATTTTTAATGAAAATTTGTTTGAGTTTCTGGAGTTCAGAGTGCAAGATGGAGTAGCTAGAGCATAAATTAAAATATCGAAATAGAAGGGAAAAGATAAGGCCTTTTTTATAGCAGTCCGGAATAAAACTATTAAAGTTAGTTAGTAAACCGGTGTAAGTGGATTTTCGGTAGATACTGGTGGCGAAATTAATTTCAGAGCAGTTAATTTTGATGTCAAGGAAAGATAAGGTTCTGTTATTCTCGGTTTCGTGCGTAAATTTGATATTAGCGTGCTGTGAGTTTAGATAGTTAAGAAATGGTAGAATATGAGTCGAAGATCGAAATAGAAGGAAACAGTCGTCAACACAACGTCGGTAGAAGATGGGTTTGAATTGTGAAGGACAGTTGTTAAGCCAGCTGGTTTCATAAAAGGAGAGAAAGATATTGGCGAAGAGAGGTCCCAGAGGGGAACCCATGGCAACACCATCAACCTGTTCGTAAAGTTGGTTGTTGAAAAGGAAATGGTTGTTCTTAACAGCGAATTCTAAAAGTTTCTTAATGAATTTCCCGTAATGAATTCCCGTAAAAAATCCTTGACTGGAGCCTCCCCAATAAGGTTAACAGCTTAACACGACATTTCTGCTCTGAGTTCAAGATGGTCGAGAATCGAGATAATGCAACCACGAAATCTGTCCGAAAAATTGGCCCTCAAAGTTCAGCGAGTCACTGAGTTCCTGTCAAATCCCTCTCACTAGAAGTGTCCTGGGTAGCCATCCCACTGTATCAAGTCTGGTGTCATTAATGTATACTACAAGTGATAATTAGTCAGCTGTTTTTTATCAGTCAAAATAAAGCAAGCTGACCCAAGACATGCATAAAGTCAGGAAATGCACCTCTTGAAAAATAATTTGAAAAATTGAATAATTGGAATTATACCATTAGTTAAATTTCATTAAACCATCAACATCGAGGTCGGAGTGAATAACATTATACAACTTACTAGCGTAAATTCGCATAATTGTCAAATTTTAACAAGGGTTTTATTGGTGCCTTGTCACGCTGAATAGATGGAAACCCTTGGATTTTCCCCCTTCGCTACGCCCATGACAAAACCCACGTAGTTTTGTCATTAAAGCACTTCTGCTTTCGGAGTGTAATCTGTACGACAATTTCTCTTTGGAACCAAGGACTTGGCTCGCAATTTACTAATTTTCTTTTTTGAATGTGTGAAATTTTATTAAGTCTTATTTGTTAACTCCTGTTTCTTTGGACTATAGTAAGCTGAAAATGTACGATCTGGCAAAGCCTGTCAACTATTGTTTCATCATCATTTCGTCAACCCTGTATGCAGATTTGGAAAATAGGCAGTGAAACGGAACGGGCAACAGCAACTATCACGTTTCATGTCCTCTGGAACAACCTGGGGTTGTAGAAATACACACAAAGGTGATCAGAAAAATTCATTTTCGTGGTTTGATGGCCCAGAATGTCTCTTCTGAAAGTTCATTAACGGCCAGTAATCAAGATGAACAATCTCCCGATGCAGCTCCAAAATCTTCAATGTTTAGACGCATGTACGATGGTTTGTCTCATTCAAGACAGATATTTTGCCTGTTTTGTATATTCGACTTTCTTTTTACCTTCTTTTTATGGATAATTTACGCACAGGTAAAGAACCACTCGTCGCCGTTTGGGTGTTTATGCAATGTAGTTATATGGTCGCTAATAGGTGCGAAACTGCATTAGCGCCCGCTAATACTGCACGTAGCTATTTCAGTGTTCGTTGAAAGGTTGGGTGAAAGGTTATGACGTTTCACAAACAACCATTATTCAATACTTATTGATAGATATTTAAGAGGCACGAAATCGAATTGAATCAGAATTTCGGGCCCAATCGTTCATTGTCAAGTATACTTAGAAGTTGCATTTTCGCGACGGTTGGGTCTTAACAATATAATTTCTGCCACTCGAAATATTTTCAAATTAAGCTGCTCTAAACACATCTTTAGCTTCTGTTCATACTCTTTTTAAGTGCTTTTACTCTGTCTCTTTAACTGCAGAGTTTCGGTAATTCAGTATATCCGAATCTAGAGAACTGCAGTTGATCCCCTCGCCCACCACCCTCGTATTTTTCAGTTTGTGGTCTGCAGTAAAATTGCAAAACTCGTTCATGTTTTCTTTGTCGGTTTCGTAATTCCTTTCATCTTCATGAAAAACGTTTTGTATCTCTGGATGAATAGTATTAATCTTTATGATAGTACTTCCTTGACTTTTGTAACCAGTTTTGAGAGAATAAAGAATTCTTCAATTTTTTAATGACAAATTGTCAGCAAAGTTTTCATTTATGTGCAGTCCATAGTGTTATTGTCTGACTTGTAATCTGTTGTGAGAACGGTCTGTTCTTAAGACGGACAGTCTGGCCAGGTAATAAAAAATCTCACTTTAAGGCGAATTGAATGAGAAGTGTAAGTCGAAAACTACACGAAATACTACAAGCAAGCACCTGATATAGGGTCTTGGTCCAAGCATTCGTTGTTTTAATTGTGAGAATAAATCTGTTAAGCTTGGTTTACACTAAGCAAAATAACGAGATAACATGGGGTCAAGCGAAAGCAAAAGCCACTCAGTTTCCATCGATATGTCGATTGTGTAAACTAGGAAATA
The DNA here is from genome assembly GCA_030142905.1 of Heliopora coerulea. NCBI lineage: Eukaryota > Metazoa > Cnidaria > Anthozoa > Scleralcyonacea > Helioporidae > Heliopora > Heliopora coerulea. The sequence continues at coordinate 4,465,396 of JASJOG010000006.1, read as the reverse complement.
TAATGAAAGTAAAGTAGCATGACAATATGCAATTAAGGACATGAGGAAAAACCTGATCTTATTGTGTTGTAACGTGCATGTCCTTATGTCGTTATGTCATAGTCGTAACTTCATCATTTGTAATCCGTTAAAGTTCATATACACCAAACGTTTTAAAAACAGAATTGAAAACTTTAAATGTAAATATGATGATTAGCAATTTATATATCAAAAAATTTTCAATTCTTGTTATTTTGTGACCAAATCATTCAGGGCTTTTTATTTTTTTATTTTTAATTGTTTTTTAATTGTATTCACTTTCTCATTTACAAGACAAACAATTTGCTTATCAAAGGTTATATTTTAGAGTTTTTGACAATTTTGAAAAATCATCCATCTTACTCAAAGGGTGGGCAAGGGTGTCTTGTGTACATGTATTTCTAGTACATTCAGTAAATCCTCAATAAGTTCCTCCCCTGATGTCACCTGGTAAAGTGCTGAGCAACAGGCATCAGAACAATAAGGGAACCCACACATCATGACAGCAAATTATGAAATACAGTATCTTTTGGAGATGAAAGAGTTCCCCCTAACTGCAACCTCACTTCTGTTCTAGCTGGATAGGGTCAAAATTCTGCCAACACTTCATGATGGTCTTCAGAGTATTGCTTGTACCTGTATCACTGCATTGTACAGTAAAAATAGTTTTCAATAAATGGGGATGATTGTGCATTATAACTGGGAATGCATTACTTCAGGAGTGTTAGAGAGCTTAATGTATCTGAAATGTTCAGTAGATTTCTGGTAGAAATATCGACCAACAATCAATGACCAATTATTTGACTGCTCTGTACTTTCAGTATCACTTTTACAGCATGTATTCCATTCCCAAATGCAAGTAAATTCACCTGTTGATACAACTGAAACTCCTTCAACCAGTTTTTTATATAATCTGAAACTGTATTTTTAGTCCATTTTACATGTTTAAGGAGGTAAACTAAGTGCTGGATGTTTCATAGAAAGCTGTTCTTTTATATACAGCTGACCTCCTGCCAAAATTTCAGAAAGTTTGAATAAAGAAGCATTCATAGTAGCATTTATGTACTTTGATTTCATTAATAAATACATGAATTCAGATAAAACTTTCTTACACCATTAATTAAACTAGGTAATGAGCTAGTTTTTTATAGAGGCATGAAAATATTTGGGGGGGGCTGTAGCTTCCCTAGCCCCCCTATTCCACCACTACCTATGCCTATTGCATCATACTTGTAGGATTTTATAGTTAACATGTTCCACTTTTTCTGTTTAAAGTATATATGCTTCATTCCATTGTGCAGACTGCAAAAGTTCTATGGAGAAGTTAACATGCAATACAAATGCTGTTCTGCTGCACCTAGGTGATAATTTTCCTGAGACAAATTCTGTTGAAGGCACCCTCTCAGCCCTCTCTCACACATCCCAGACTCCATTTATCATAATAATTGTATACATTTTTAGTTTGGAGTGGCCTTAGGGCCAATGCAGCATGATTTGTAGTTTGGGCAATGTTAATATGTTATTGGTTAACAGCTTTCCAGTTTTAAACAATTTACAGTCATTGTCTATATGTGTATGCTTGCACATAGTCATGCTGAAAAGTGACTTAAGATTGTTGTTTTTATAGGGGATAAAAGTATCAAGTCTAGATGACTCTCTTAAATCAGAGATTAAAGATTTTGGGATGAGTTCTTCCCTTTTTGATGTTGTGGTAAGTTAGCTACACATCAGTAGCAGTGCTGGGGTGGGACTTGGGTAGGCATAGGTCCACCCAAAAGTTTAGCATGCCCACCTGAAAAAAAAGGTGGTGATTCTGCTATTTTACCTAATTTTCACTGCTTAAATGAGCTGTAACAGCAAAATATCAGTGAGTCTTCAAGAAGGTTTCTGTTCAATGCAATTCTGGCAAAATTGATTGTAAAAAGGTACAATAAGCCCTGCATTGATGTTAAATGAGGTAATGAACTGTTTGACTACCGATTGTAGATATGTAATTGGCTTGTCTTCCAGCATTTTATGGAAATAAAATAGGTTGATGAGACACACACATGACAAAAGCTTCATTAAATAGTTTGGGAGACAGTACACCAAATTTGCTACTGTCAGACCCAACTTTTGTGCCCATTCAAGGCCCTTTGTGCCCCTCCAAAAGTAATATTAATTCAATTCCTGGTACTGCCCCTGCTGCACATTTTTCATGGGACACAATGCCTTTGCATAATTTATAGTTACTTTAATTTGTGTATGCTGTATACTCATTCACAAGTTTCTTTAATGCTCTGTATACTTTGAAAAGACTTCATTCTTTGAACTCACAACTTTTTTGCTTTCTCAATGGGAGAGAGAACAGCCAGCATGCTAAAGTTAATAGAGGAATCACACTGAGAGAGACAGGGCCTTAGGTGAGAAAAAGTAGGGGGACAGCTGTTAATTGCTAGATTGAAAGGGGAGCCCAGAATTTTGAGGAACAAATTTAGTACCATTCTGAGGGCCTATGGGTTGAACAACTTTAAATCAGGTTATCAAAATAAAGCAAAGCTGCTTTAACATTGTGTATGGTTACAAACTGCCTGCAGCCACACCTTAATTTGGATTAATTATTATTAAATTTAGTGAGACATTAACGAGTATAACACACCAAAAAGAGCAATACACAAAACAATCACAAGCAGAACAAAAATTTTGTAGTGACTACTTAAAAAATCCAGGGCAACAAAAGCAAACTGTTGCACTCCTATGCACACAAGTAATATCTTTCAATTCAAAATGAAAAAGAAAGCCATAAATCCATACAAATCTTATCAAGCCAATCCAAAAACTGCACAGAGATGTGGTTTCTTCAATATTTTGAAGATGTACAATCTTGTAACTAACAAAGAAACCAACGTTTAAGGACTTGATCTGCAAAACAAATGGGGAAGCTACACCCCTCACCCTCCCATCTGCCATGGCCCCAAGAGAAATAGCCTATAGCAAAACATGTTCAAAATCTCCTCTTCATGTCCTCTGTGCATCAATATGAGTACCTATAATATAGAAATTCCTGTGATGTTCTGATGTATAACTTATTACTTAGAATCTGGTTACAAATGGTTTCAAATTCTGAACCAAATATTTGAATGTAACAGGAATCCAAAAGTCCAGATTTGATACTTCTGAGTAGAGTTGCAAGCCTTGTTGCACATGCCAGTGACCTTCCTCAAAAACATCAAAGTTCTATATCCCCTAAAGGATATTTCTACTGCTGCTTTCCCCTGTTTTCCTTACATCAGTTAAACATTTACTTTTGGCTATTAAGCATGTTATTCAGCAGATTGCAAGGTGCATGGGTGCATAGACATATAGAAGAGATATGTATTTGCTGTCAATCAAACGAAGTAGTATGTAGCAGGGAACTTCTCCAATTCCTTTATTACTTGGTAATTTTTCACATAAAGTTATTTGAGGGGCTGATTTACTTCCCCCTTTACCAATGAGGGTGTCCAATTCTGCCTTTCTTGGCCCAGTACAAGCCACATGCACATGTACAACATAATAGTTAGAGCAAAGCAGCAGATTGAACCCCTAAGGGGCAGTTAACCCAGTCTCCTAAATAAGCTAGTCTAGGGTTAGCTAGAACAAATTTCTAAAATGTGCCATTGCCACTTAATGGGTTTACAGCATAGTAACCAGGATACATGCTTAAGGCTCACAAAAGTTAGGGAGCCCCCACATTTTGGGTCATTGGCAAACCAACATGTTAAAACTTTGTAAGACATAAAACAAGAATTAGTGCAATGACATCATTAAGGGGGGCAGTAACGGCACTTGTTGCCCAAGTGCCTTCGCAGAAATATTTGTGGGATAGTCCTGGTTGTTTTCAGAAACGTTAATCATGTTTGGGTCATAGGGAAGCTTGATTGAAAAACTAGATTGGAAAAGAATTATGTTGATTATAGAATGAATAGATAGAAGATACAATTGTAATTTGCCTGACCATAATCACCCTAAAATTACATGTAAAATTACATTCTAAAGTTAGTCTACCTTCTTCTTCAGTCCTACAATTCTATATTGGGGGGCGGCGGTAGTGGGGGGCCGGGGGGGCATTGGCCCCCAATAATTTTGTTAGGGGGCCTGACCCCCCAAAATTGCTTATACAACATTGGTTTTTTAATATGGACAATTATAGCATTTCGCTTTCTTGAACTAAAAACAAAATATGGCACGTTCTTGTGTTTACATTCGTTACACAACATTTCCTGACTCTACGTGTGACCAGCGTTCATCCGTTGGCGAATAGGGCCTGGAACGAGCTTACACGAGCCTGCGCGTCACTCGGTTTTAACATTTTTATTGTAATAATCATGGCCCAAATTGGTGTAGGTGAGGTATAAATGCTTTAGTGATTTATGCATCAGATAACATTTTCAACTAAGGACTACGCTCTCAACTCACTGCTAGATTTAACCCACACTGCAGAATGCGAACTCTAAACTAGCGTGTGCCCCCCAATAATTTCTGCGTTCCACCGCACCTGATATGTCATTGTGTTATTTGTCGTTATTTCGAATCACGTGTGACGGTTTTCTTAGTGAAAAAGTTTGAACCCATTTTCCACACAGTTGTAATTGTTGTCAGTCAGTAGGCGACTGTCGCCGATTAAACCTTGTAACAATTACGACTTAATGTAATTCTATCGGTGATCGATCGATGACAACAGTCGCCGACGCCGACGATTTTACTTGTCAAGGGCTGACCTCCGGAAAACTCGTCCAGTATAGGGTTAAAAACTCTAGAAACCTTTGAATGGGTACTGTTACCATTTAGCAACTTACTAATTTTTTCTCCGGCTAACGCTCGGCGACTTCACTTGTCAAGCGGAGTCCTCGCAAAAAACCACGTACTCACAAGACCACACAAGGGATGATATTTTATGTAATAATAATAATTGTCCAATTGCATCGGTGAATGATTCTCGAAGATGAATTTGATAAAGAACCTTTGGAACCACCATGAACAAGCGTAGGCTAATAAACGTTGCCATTCACTCCCATGAAAGAGACATTTTGTCATTATTAAATGTAGATGAAATTATTTCTCCTTTTGCTCGCAAAAAGGTTTAAACAGTGGATAAGAAATTTCAAAGATATTTTTAAAAATAGGTCCGCAAAGTGCACTCATGTGTCTGCTCCAGTCTGCTATGGTTCAGTATGACCTATTCCGTAAAATTGCTTAAAAATAACGCCAAATAAGTGAACAATATTTACGTATTCTGGGAGCGTAGTTAAGGTATTCAAAAAATGAATAATTGTTGGCCCTACGCTGTTGAACAAGAACTACGACGACCCCAATACGTCACGAAAGTAAATCGTGTGCAGACTAGGATTACCAGTTAAATGGTTGTTGTAGTTCCGTGTAGTTTTGAAATTCAAGTATAAAACCTTTTTAACAGAAAGTTTGTTGAAGAAAATTCCCACTTTCTTCAGCTGTATGCTCAAAATTTCTACTACTTGATCTAATCCAGTATTAAGTTACCAACTTTAAAAGGGCCGTGCTCAAGACACAACCAAACACCACCACGAAGATCTTTAGACTTCGCTACATAGAGTGTACCCTGGAATGTAAGATAACACACGTTGATATTAGTTGACTTGGATAGACTTGTATTTAGTGTGGCCATGGCTTTAAATTACGTGAACTTGTACAGTTTTTTCCCCTCTAAAACTTGTCCATAAATTTATTCCCCATTTTCTTTTATCCTGATCGCCTGTAATCACCAATTTTGTTATGTGCGATATTAACACGTTATATTTTGAATGATTTCAGCTTCTTTCTATTGTGAGGGTTGGCATACTTCTAGTGGTCTATGGACGCTATGTCAGTGAAAAGATGTACGCAGTGGCAGTAAGTAATATGCATTACTTTTGATTAATCTTCATCCAGTGTGGCAACATGAATGTCTCGATATTTAGCGTTGGGATCGACGTTTTGTCTGGCCCAATAATGATGTTTTTACTTAAATATTTTGCCATACAGGGCGCAGGTGAATCCAGCAAGAGTTGTACTTTCACCGAACAAATTTTAATATCTATAAAAAGAATGGAAATTCCTTCCTAAAAGCTAATTTTCCTCACTTTAAGGTGGTACTTAAATGTGTTTGCCTCGTGTGGTGGCCTTGTAGCCTTTACTATCTCCCCTTTTTGTTCCAAGTGATTTGTAGATCTACATCTGTTTTTCTTTCGGGGAGAATTCGCAGTGTTTTTTTCGAGTTAGAAAGCCGTCACTCTGTCTCGTTAAGACGTTTACAGTTAGGGCCTGTTTACACGATAAGATTGTCGTATACAATTGTTCGTTTTGGTGTATCCAGTTGTGTAACTGTGATTGAAAAGTAGGCGGGCACCCAAGAAGGCATAACCATGTTTGAGGAGGCACTAGATATTTTGCTATAAAACGTTTTTATTAAATTGTGTGAATTTCGATATTTTGCATTTACATGATTGGTGAACTATAGTACCAAAAACAGCTCCGAATACAAGTTGACCTCAAATTTGGTTTATGAAATGTTGGTATAGCCCGCAGGACAACACAATGAACAATATTCAATTAAACTGGAAAACGACGACGTACATTTTTAATTTTTTTCTCATTGTGGGACTTCCTATTCCCTCTAAGTTTACGACAAATGACGTTGACTTGCCTCCTCAACTTATCAGAATCTTTCATCAAAATTTATCAAAAAGTTATTCTCCCGTTATTACTGTGTTTAAATGCCACCCACTCACACATCTACTGACTCCTGAACTACCGGCATTTTGCTCATTCGGCTGAGCGTGCAGTTTTGAGCCCGACGTCCTCGCACAGGCTAAGCGGTCAAAAAAAAAAAACGATCACATAGTTGAACAAAGTCGAACAGTTCGACAACTTGTATTTCCCATTTCATTTTTAGACTTAATATGGAGTAAATGTTTCATGAGTAAACTAGCAACTGTATTTGATTCTGTAATTTTTCCCAATTTCAAAATTCCAATGGGGGTGCACGTGGAGGGGCACAGTTGTCAGATGGGTGGGGCAAGTGCCCCTCATGCCCTCCAGTAGTTGTGCCACTGGATGTATCCGATTAACTCACTGGCCGAGGGTTTCGATCTTTTGATCATCTTTATTACATATCACGAACTAAAATAGAACCAATACATAAGCGTTAAGAAATAAAACAAAGTTCGAAAAGTAGCATCTTGTAAACTCAAGGTCTGAGTAGAATATAGCAAGACGAAAGATGAGTAAAAGTAACAAGAAACATGCGAGGGAAAAGTAGAATCCTTAGGTTTATATACTCTATACGATTGTTGTACGCCGTTGTTCGTTCTGATGTATCTAATTATCTCACTTAAGTGAGCGAATCGAGAGAAGGAATTGTGTCCTCGAGACAACATTACATCCCGTACCGTAAGACGAACAAACTTATACGACAGTCATATCCGGTAAATGAGACCTTAGACATACGTTTTTGCTCGAAGTATGCCTTTTTGGTTTTTTGCATTATTGGCATTCGGCTGGAACTAGTGAGAAATCTATTCGATTGATACAAAGAAATGTCAATTCATGCGATAAAACTGCGCTTACATATATATATATATATATATATATATATATATATATATATATATATATATGTATATTTTACGCAATACTAAAATGACATTGAAATAGGTACAAACAAAACAATATCAACTGACAATACGTTAAGTCTAAAATGAAAAGATAAAGATTTCTACCCGAAAAATGGAAATGACGCCCGAAAAAATTGACGATGCCCGAATCTGAGAGGGGCTGCAGCCCCCCAGCCCTCCAGTCCCCCCCACTCGTATGCCTATGGTCAAGACCCACTGAAACATTCGTCAACGAGGTGTTAGCAGGTATTGTGCTCATAGCACAAGTAAATTGTCCAACACATTGTCGTCCTGCATCGCGGACTGCCATGTGCATGTTTCCAATGCGAACATCTGATTAGTCAATTCAGGGTTTTTTTGGGTTTTTTGTTATGTATCAAGTGTCAAAATGTGTTTTTTCAGTTATCTGATTGGGCGAAAGGTCCTCAAGTGACTGTCAGGAAATCGTAACGTTTACAGTCTTTTTCGTTTGGAAACTGTGGTGCGCCTGGTGTATCGCACGGATTGCTTATGTGATGCATGTTTAATCACACAGCTGTCTAATTATGCATATAATAGCATGTATTTGGTTTTCCAAAATTCGTAGACTCACAAAGAAAACTAAATAAGACGGGTAGTGGCTGTTTTTATGAATATACTGCATCAACACAAAAGCAACTTCAAAAGGATAAAAAACCTAGTATTTTAAAGTGCTTTGTTTTACGTTTGCGAAAAACAGTAAACGGTTTACTGCGTATTCAATGACAGCGGTTAACGATATCTTTATTTTGAACAAGGTAAAAAAATGAAAACCGGAATTAGATTGTCAGGTTGTGCTTTCCATATTCCGGAATAACGATGTTACAGGAAAGGTATACTATGTCCCCAAAATTATGGTAGCTAACGTAATGTCCTTAGTGCCAAAATTGATCGAAATTCAAGAGTTTATTAATCGCAATGAAATATGCATAGCTCTTTTTACTGAAACTTGATTGAGCGAATCTGTGGCCGATAGTGTTGTTAACGTTCCTGGTTATACTATCATTCGTAAGGATAGATTAACAAATAGTCATGGAGGAGTTTGCGCTTACGTTAGAGAATCCCAAGTTAAATTCAAGCATTTGGAAGACTTATCCTGTTATGACAAGCACGTAATTCTCTGGTTATACCTGAGACCAACTCGACTCCCACGGGGTTTTTCTTGCATAATAGTTGCCGTTCTATATCATCCTCCAGGGTCAGATCAAGATTCTATCCTTGACCACCTTTTTTTATGTCTTGGACGGGTTGAGTCGTGTTATCAAAACTGTGGACTTATCGTCGCTGGAGATTTTAATCGGTTAAATGTTAAAGGTCTTCAAAAACATTTTTGGCTTAAACAAATTGTCAAAAAGTCTACCCGTAAAGATGCCATTCTTGATTATATTCTAACAAATATTCATGATTATTATAATGCACCACAGATTCTACCACCCTTTCGACTATCAGATCATAACACTATAATGGTGTCACCCAAGAAAAGAGTTACAAGCTCTGCTACTAAAAAACTATCTTCATACGAGGTCAACGACCTAGCTGTAAAGCTGCTATGGGTAGATATTTAAGTTCCTTCCAGTGGGATGTATTATTCGCCTCGTCATGTAATTGCGAAGATATGATACAGATTTTCAATGAAATTATTAAGATTGGGTACGATCTATTAATGCCAGTTAAAAAGATAATTAAGAACACAACAGATACACCATGGATGACGCAAAACCTAAAATCTGTTATACTTAAAAGACAACGGGCATTTGGCAAGTATGGAGGAAATTCTTCTATTTATAAATTTTTTCGAAATGCCGTCAATCGTACCAGGAAAGTTTGTAAGTCGAGATATTATGAATCTAGAGTACAGCAAATGAAAGGCACAAATCCAAAAGGCTGGTGGAAGGAAGTAAAAAGATTGAGTGGAATGCAGTCTCATACGAGAGATCTATTGAGCCAGTTAAATGTTCCCGAAATTGAATCACTTTCTCTGCATGGAAAGGCAAATGCAATTAACGCAGCCCTTCTTGAGCCTCTTTCTGAGTACCAAAGGAATTGTCCAATAAATAAACTTCCTTTGGAGGAATGTTCAAGGTTCTTACAAATATCGGAAGACAGAGTTTTGAGCCTCTTAGTAAAACTCAATTCTAAAAAAGCCTCTGGCCCAGATGGAATTTCAAATCGATTTTTAAAAGACTACGCGGCCTTGTTGGCATCTCCTATTTGGCGTAAAGTACCTTCTCCGAATGGCGTAAAGTACCTTCAGGCGTCCCTCAAGGCACAAAACTAGGCCCGTGGCTTTTTTTTTAATCATGATAAATGACCTTATTATACATGACGAGTGCATATGGAAATTTGTTGACGACTCAACAATTTCAGAAACCATCGCTCCGGATAATATAAGTCATTTACAAGGTTTTGTTGACAAAATTACGCAGTGGTCGACTTTAAATAAATTTCAGCTCAATTCGGATAAATGAAAAGAACTTCGAGTATCGTTGACTAAAGCACAACGACAATTTTCCCCCATTATGGTTAACGGCAAAGAACTTGAGATTGTTCCAAAGGCAAAGTTACTTGGTCTTACTATCTTTAGTAATTTAACTTGGAATGCGCACGTTAGAGATGTGATTAAGAAGGCATCCAAAAGAATCTACTTCTTAATCCAATTAAAGAGGGCAAATGTTTCTCATGACGATTTAAAATTATTTTATATTACGTGTATTAGATCAATTCTGGACTACGCTGCACCTGTTTTCCATTATTCTCTACCAAAATACTTGATGAACGAAATGGAACGTATTCAAAAACGTGTAATGGGAGTCATTTTTCCTGATCTTGAATATGGTAGAGCATTAGAAAGACCATGTATAGATCATCTTGATGTACATCATAAAACTCTTTGTCAATCCCTTTTTAAGTCAATAAGCAACAATGAAAATCATCGCCTCCATTGTCTTTTACTGTCTTCTTATGATTCACAGTATAATCTTAGACAGACACGTAAGTTTTTAGTTCCAAATTTTAAAACTAATCTTTGCAAGAATTCCTTTATATATTTTTCTTGTTATGACACAAATTGTAATATTTAGAGTGATTAATATAATTTGTAAATACGCAATTCAGCCGTTAGTGGCTGCACATGTATTTCTTTTTTAAGCACAATAAACAATAAAAAAGTACAATAAACAATAAAAAAGCACAAACTATTATACAACTTTATAAGGTAGATATATCATAACGCCGCTTCTGATTGGGTACCGTACGTTCTCCATCTCACCGTGGAGCACGGGGAAAAAGTGCGGAAAACATTTGGGAAAAAAATTATCAAATTGTCCGAAAAGCAAGTTATTTCGTAAAAAATGGAGACCGAAAATATAATTGACAGTTGGGAGTGGAACACGGATCTTGAACTTCGGAAGTTGGTAGGGCAATCAAAAAACCTAGAGTTGTTCTCAGCCATCTACTCGTGCGGTTATGGGACAGTTGTAGTGTAAATGTCTCTCACCTCTGCGACTGGACTTTGATTTCGGCTCCATGCAGTTGTTTGGTTAAAGTTACTTTGGTTACAAGTGAAAAAAAGTGTGGTCGAGGTTGACTTGACCAAGGATCTCATGTGTTCTACGGACACTCCAGTTTCCGGCCACCCATAGTAATATTAGACCTGTGTTGGATAGTTCTCACTAAACCTTTACCGAGGACAGCTAAGTTAGTTAATTGGGTCATCCGGTTTAAAATAAAACATATTCCGAAGAATAATGTCATCTTGAAAACTCAAGATATGAGTCAATACAAGATAAAAAATTATTGTTCCAACTGTGATATTTCGACTTTATTTTAAATAAGAATATATGCCCTTGGAATAGGCACTTGCGCGTTCCAGTTCGTTCAAGATAAGAAATTATTTATTAATGAGATATGTATTTTAGAAGTGTGGGAGCTTGGAGATATCTTGAAATGATAGATGAACGTTCGTCAAGGTCTATCCTCAGAAAAACGATTTCTGAAGCCGTTAATATCATTATTAACATATAGTGGCTTCCCCTTAGGTCGCGCATATGTCGAACTTGCACTTTACATGAGTTTATCATCTGAGTCTTGGTAGCTCAATGTTTAGAGAGTCTCACCGGTCATCAGAAGGTTGCGGGTTCGATCCTCGTCTGGTGTTCAGAAGTCGTTTTTCTCAGGATAGAGCTTTACGAACGTTCATCCATCATTTCAAAATTATTTACTGAAATAGAAACTCTCGGACTGATTACAAAGCATATGAACATTAAAACCATTTTTAAAAGATTAGATGATAAATTATGGAAAGGATGCATGCAAAAAGTATTAATTGTCTTGAATGTCTCAGTAGACTGCTTTGGCAGATGATGGGCTTACTTCACTGGAAATATATAATTTGCTTTCTGTCTCTACATTAGTTGTGTTGGTCATTCTTTTTACACATAAATAGCAGAATAGAGTTTGAATGACAATTTTCTAATTATTACCTCAATTAGAAGAAACAGAGATGTCCCAATTGTCAAGCTATGTCACGTAACATGAGACACCAGTAACCTTTCAAAGTATTTGCTGCTGTTCCAAGCAAAACTAACTTTCGAATCTCATGTTATTAATGTCGAAATACACAGTTGATCCAGTAATGTTAATAACTTTTTAGGTACAGAACCAAGCACATCAATAATCATGGGAAAATCATAAGTTCTAACTTCCCTTAGCCTTATAACCTTCTCTTGTAATTGGTTGTAATTAGAGATCTTTAATTAGTGACAATTTGAAGCTTAAATCTTACATTTCATTGTTACACGTTTAGTAAAACTTGGTTCACAAGTTCGTATGCAAGCGCAGTAACTACTTTATGTAAGGGTTAATCAATAGTCACGAGTGTGATAAAGGATTTATCATCGCAAGTGAAGCTTAACGGCCACGTGGGGCCATAGGCCCCGAGTGGACGTTCAAGTTTCACGAGCGCTGTTAAATTCTTTATCACACGACTGAACATTGATTAACTACTTTATCTCATGACTCGCCCGCAATGAAATAGTTCGTTTTTTTTTCCCCAGTTGAAGGTTGAAGAGACGTCGGTTGTTATAAATTAAGATATGCACTCATTATTATGCGATAAGCGTTTATCACGGTGATTTCAAAGGAGAGCAGTGTGATAAGTCGTTATCACACTCCTAAATACTGAGTGGACTTAAGGATTTAACGCTTTTGTTGAAACAATGAATTGTAGGTGTGTCAAGATATGGTTTGTTAGCTTCTTTGTACTTGGGAAGTACAATGAGTTCAGTGGACCGTGAAGTGCTAACTGCGCTTATGTGTGTGGTTATGATTATGATGATGACGAACGTGTGAACTAGACTTGAGTTCTGCATTTATTTTGAAACGTTTTGTCTTTTTTTTCCTTAAAGATAACTACATTTACATCAACAGTCTTTCTCATTGTAAAAGCATTTGTATATGAGGTAAGTACAAATAGCTTATGCTTTAGTCAATTGCACATTCTGCCTCTCACGCAAATCACCGACCGTGGCTTTAAATCACTTTGTAATTTTACGCTGAAATAAGGGCCGACATACTTGGATTGAAAATCTTGGACAAACATCACGAGTGCATGTTTTTCCAAATTGCATGAAACACTATTCTTTTACCAATTAAGAGCAGATGTCAGTAAATATCGAGAACTCGTGGACAAATATGAAATTTCAGATTTCTTCATATTTTGTCTGGATAATCGTTTTGGTGAACTGTTATTGAAAATCATGATAAAACTTTCCAAAAGAATTTCGTTTTGAGGTTAAACGTGAAATACTGCATCGAGTCAGAGACGACGTTTCATCAACCTAAAATTAGCAAAATATATGTAGAGTGCGAAACCTTTGCAAAAATTCAAGCAAGCACTGAGAATTTAAAAGATATCTTCTTAGTACAAGTGGTGTGACATTAGTGAATTTATGGAAAATAGCCCCGACGTTTGCAGCTCTCGACAGGTGATTTTTTAATTACCTAAGCTAAATTTTTTTATGTATTGTAATACTGCAACAGAGGTTTCTTTAACAGGGCTTTCTTATTGTAAGATTCAAAATACCAGGGCATCAATTTTGTCTTTGAACTTATCTCATTTACGTAGTTTCGTCACGGTGCTGAAATTAACAAACATCTTGCTCACTGAAGCGTTTATAGAAATGCCTGTATTTCTGATTTTATTTAATTTTCTGGTTCACCAAATGTCCAAATATTGAAGTGTTCAGTTTCATACAGATAAAATGAACCATTTCGCGTCACGAGCGTGTTATATTTTGTTAATTTTCGGCCGATGAAACGTCGTCTTTGACTCGATGCAGTATTTCACGTTTAACCTCAAAACGAAATTCCTTTGGAAAGTTTTATCGTGATTTTCAATAACAGTTCACCAAAACGATTATCCAGACAAAATATGAAGAAATTTCATATTTGTCCTCGAGTTCTCGATGTTTACTGACATCCGCTCTTAACATGGATGGAATATGTTATATATTGCTAAAAAAAGGTACATCAGTGCCGAAAAAAGGCAATTCAGTGCAAATTACTATTACCACTTTTCTGCATTGTGTACCCTAGAGATAGCACTGCTCTCAGCCAACTAGATGCGAGAAAATTTTTCAAGTACATGAATTGGGAAATAACTATTTTTGACTAAAGTAACAATCGGTAACGTCCGATTATTTAGGGTTATTGTGAGTAATCTGTTACTAACCGATTGGCCAATCACCACGTTATTACGTCTTGTGACCAAGCAAAGCTTCTAATTTTACCAATATTTTTTTTCTGCGACGAGCTGTTGTAGATTCTTCTCACTCTGTTTTTGGGCTTTCAACTCCTGCTGATTGTCCAGTACAGAAATAACTGTACATTTATTCCAGCCACGTTATAGTCTTGGATAACTTACTTCTGCGTTAGCGGTTAACCTATTGTTAAGAGCTGTCTTCTTTTCAGCTCAACGTTTGTTGCATGAAAGCATCTGGCCCCTACCACACAAATACATTTTCATACTAGAGGAAAGTTACTCCAGGCCTTAAGAAAACTATTTTAATAAAAAACCCGACGTTTTGGTACATTCTACTACCTTCTTGAGGAGTTAGAAATATGAACCACCACAACAAGGAGTGTTTAAAAAGTTAAAAACGAACAAATACGTAAAAACTTTGAATGCGAATATAAAGAGCATTTTTCCTTTATCTGAATAAGAGATCGCAAGGCGATGCAGATCATGATCGTAAAGATGATATCAAGATATTGGTTTTAGTTGATCAAGTGTACATTTCTAAGTTTTTTGGTTTGATTTCAATAGACGTAATAATTTAACACTAAAAATCAAGTTTGTTGTCTAATTTGCAGTTCGACAGTGGAAAAGATGAATCGGGAAATAGACCAGTTGATTACTTTCTCCATATTGGGTCATTTATTTTGTGCTGGGCTGAAGCTTGGTACTTACAAGTTAAGGTAAACATTGTAATGTGATCTTTGGGTTTAAAGCAAGTTTTTTTTTTTTTAAAAAAACTAGTTTTCAAAATCATCGCTCAGATAACATGAAGAGAAAATTTCTTGATTATCCTTATCCAAAAAATTGATTCAGTTCTTTGATTTACCTGTTCAACTATCGCGTCAACTGGGAACAGTATGCTCTTTTAATCCATTTTAAGTGCAAAAGAGGTTCTCGCGATGGCTTTTAACGCTTATCGGTGAGGATGTGTGGTGTAACGATTCTATACCAAAATCATCCCCAGGGCGACGCGAAGAGGCAAAAATCATGATAAACCTGCCCATTGAATGTCAACTCGAAAAGTTGAGTAATCGAGCGGGAGTTGAACTCGCAGTATCGGGTACAGGACCGCTGCTCTACCAGTTTGAGCTGTCGGGTTGACTGCATGAGGAAAGTGTTTGAGTTTAATGCATATTAAGTGAAGGACACTGAATTATTGATGCAACTTAAGAGCAGATTTGAATCAAACGATCTCGTATTTAATTTCTTAACTATGAGGATGTTGATTTAACTGAAGTTTTCAATTACTTTTCCGTGTTATTTCACTATAACGTCCTTATGCCACGTCAGGAATCGAAGATGATCTTTGTTTACATTACTTTCTTCCTAATTGCTAAAATATTCGCGCGTCGAAAAGTGCATCGCGGGTTTTCACAAGAGGGGATTTATTGATCACTCAGTCCCCAAAAAATTTAAGAGGCATATCCTCGAATAAAAACTGACTTATTTCATTCTTTGACTACTTGTTTATTGTTTAAAAGTCAATACGCTCATTAAATTAGGGGGCGTTCATAAGACCAGTTCTATAGAGCTTATCTTCAAAACTACGGCCCCAGCCATGCACCGCAACATAACCTCTTATAAATTATCTTGCAGTGTAAAATCTAACACCATTCTGTAAAAAATTTCTCGTGTAGGCGCAGGGTAAAGTCTCCCGTAATGTCTTTTACTTACGGCATAAACTGTCCCTAGCGGATCCAGACTTGGCTTGAATGGGGAGGGGGGCAGCCTAGGAGTAGTAATTAAACAGTAAAATTTGCTCTTCTGAGCTTCTCCAGAGAAATCATGTTTAGTAGTTTGAAATTGTTTTGAGTGTCCACTGAAATATTCAAGTGTAAATTTACAGTATTTACCGGAATTTACCTGTTTTGAGTGTCCACTGAAATATTCAAGTGTGAATTTACAGTATTTACCGGAATGTGCAACTATAAAACCTTTTAACTTGAGTTTGATAAACTACTTGAAAGATGAACACTTGTAGCTGTTTTCTTTTCCTATTTCTTCAGTTAGTAGGCGAATTTTATCGTAAATTACACTTGTTATTATCTTACTGAAAAAGGGGTTTCGGGTCCCTTGGGCCCCACCCTGGATTCGCCACTGATTATATATTAACTCCATTTAAATAACTTATACCCTAACTATTCAAACTTTTTGTATATCTTTTTGGATGATTCCCCATTCACATAATCCTGAGAGAAACCTTGGTACTTAAATTTGCCTGAAATTTAAGGAGCATACACTTATATACAAGAACATTCGGGATCAAATGTTTAAAAATTTATTCAGTGCAGGATCAATGTGAGGCTGCCATATAATGATGAAGAATTTTTTTCCGTTCAAAGTTATTTGAATCATGAAAGGTGACCCTATATTATTATTAAAGTAAAAAGTTAAAATCAAACGAAGTTGTTGACTGGGTATGAGCTTATAGGCAGGAAGAATAATCAGATTGCAAGATTACTCATATTCTACAGATGCAATATTTATGTCTTAATTACTAGCGACAAAATCTTTTTATCCATTCTGATTTTATCTGTTTGATGACGTTAGCATGGAGAGCCTGCTCTATTCACTATTTAGCAAAACAAGCTCATGTTCGAAAATTTCACAATTAACCTACACTGCCGAAGTCAACTGAAAAAGTTGACTCGAGCGGGATTTGAACTCGTACCTTCAGGATACCGGTCCGCCGCTCTTACCTGTTGAAGTATCGAGTCCGTAGGGATTGGAGGCGAGTTTTTATCCAATGTAAGTGCACGAGATATTCTCGCGATAACTTAACGCTATCCATAAGGATGTATGTGCAGTGTTTCAATTCTATATCAGAATCATCTTCAGGGATAATTGAAACATTGAATTAATAATAATTGATAATAAAAATATTGATAATAATAAATAATAAACATTATTGTAATAAATAATAAGCAATAATAATTGAAACACTGCACATCCATCCTCATGGAGAGCGTTAAGTTGTCGCGAGAATATCTCGTGCACTTAAATTGGATAAAAAATTCGCCTGCAATCCCTGCAGACTCGATAGCTCAATAGGTAGAGCGGCGGACCGGTATCCCGAAGGTGCGAGTTCAAATCCCGCTCGAGTCAACTTTTTCAGTTTTCTTCGGCAGAATAGGTTAATTGTGAAGTTTTCGTTTCATAATACCCTGAGGATGATTTTGAAATAGAAGCTCATGTTCATTTCGCGCAGATGTGTGTTTCGTGTTATTTAGAATCAACTGTCAAAACAGAAAAGCAGAAGACATTCTTCATGTCTTGCAAAATTACTTTCATATGTGCTTTATAAAGTACATTAAAAAAGTGAGAAAAGCTAAAAGAGAGAATTTCATCATTGACCGATTTGAGACTGGGCTACCGACCGTTGCTCTACCAGATGAGGTATCAAGTCAACTGGGAACAGTATGTTCTTCGAATCTTATCTAATTACCCGAGAGATTCTTGAGACATTTTGCTGCTTGTCCATGAGGATGTGCATATGCTCTTGTACAAGTGAAAGTGTCTATAAACAATGCAAAGGTCTGTAAATTAGGAAAACCAGACGTCGACTTTTGAGACTAAAAATGAAAGTTCAGTGCTGTAATTTCACTAAATCACAGTTCACTTTTGAAGTAGCATATTTTGGTAACTAAGACTCATCAGTACCAAGCAACTGACCAACTACTGCTCTCTCTTGTACGTAAAGTTGTGTATTATTTTGCTTTCTGTACTAGTACCCCTGGAGAAACTCACAATAGTGTCACTCTGAAGTCCTTAAATCTCAAATGCACATGCTCCTTAAGGTCTAAACTTAAAGCTCTAAAGTTTCTTAGCCCCCGACGGAAATCAAACCGGTAACCTTATTGCCGGTCAGATATTCTAACCATTGAGCTGCACGAAATAAGATGGAATACCAAAGTTAGTCATTATACTGGTTCGTAATCGACGTACAAAATGGTAACTGTTGGGAACCAGTACAATCTGAAATATGAATATGCGCATTTGAGATTTACACGCACGCTACCCCAAGCTTCCACATTGAGTATCATACGTTTAACTTACCTAAAGTTACTGAAGTTAATGAATCTGTGTTATGAGAGAAACATAAATGATGTTATTTCAGCTGGAATCACGCACGGAAAAGACACTAGGGAAAGCTCTGGTTTCGTAGATATTTTATCGGTTTCTATGGTATCATTCATATTTCTATTATTAGAGAAGAACAAGATTTTTTTTCTTTGTTTTTAAACGTAATCAAAATTATTAATGTTTTTCTGATAGCAGTCATGTTTCCTTACTCAAACAATGAAATATTTGTCCCTGTACTCTGAGAAGAAATGTAATTTGTCCAATCTGAGCTTGCGTAGGACGCCTATTATTTCATTAATATAAAATAATGTTCCATTTTCTAGGTTCTTCCAAGAGAAAAGAAGGCAGCACTACTTAAAAGTAAGTTTGACTCCCTTTATTTGTCACTTCTTGTTTGAGTTACAGTAAATAACTGTCTTTTATTTAACAAACTAGCATTGTTCTTTTCTTCTTTGTAAGATACCCCTGAACCACCACATTATGGATCTATCTTACCTGTACCACTGTAAGTTATTTTAGACCAAGCTTGATAGTTCTCGAATGGCAACTCAAAGTATTGTCCAAATAACATGTTTATGGAAAATATTTCGAAAGTTCTCGAAGGGAAATTCTGTGATTCCATGATAATTGCAGGAGCGTAATGAAGGGGAAGAAGGTAATTCCCCTCTCCATTAGTGTAAAAAGTTCTTTGCATCAACTAAATAACGAAAATGTGGAGTACTAGTCATAGAAAATCGTATTTTTTTTTTCACTATATTTCCGCTAGAAAATGTATTTTGAAGGGTTTTTCCGCACTCTTAAATGAAAAAGAAAAAAGAAAAGAAAAAGCCGGGAGGTCCCACTGTGACTTTCCATTACTTGGAAGATAAATTTTCATCACCGTACCTCCTTTCTGAGAAATTTTTGTTTCACTACTGAATAGATATTATATAGAGAGAGATATATTATATATGGTGATAAGGATCGTTCGACATTAGCATTTGGTGAATTAGGAGTCCTTGAAATGGTTTTATCGAACGCATGTATGCTTGATCACAAGTTTGATATTGTATTTGGTTTTCTGCAGAAACGTATGTTATCCATAAAAGTTCTTCAGGTCGTTTGCTTTCTTGGTGGCGAAGCTCACCCGAATTCTCAGGCTATCATTTTGAATCGAAAAGTCCCCATTTTGATATTGAAGATAGACGAACTTCGTATATCGTTTTCTAGGCAGTGAGAATGACTCGAAATCAAGTGAACAAAGATTCACAAAGGTTTACGGTTAGGATCCAATTTCCTGAGATTGGTATGCGTTCCCAGATCATCAGCCCCGTGGTCGGACGTATCTGATTTGGGGGGATGCAATGTACTTAAGTGTGCGAATGAAACGGTAAACCTCGAACCTCCCTGTAAGGGTATGCTTCTTGCCTACGATCATTCAAACTTACGTAATAATTTTACGCATGAGAATCAGCCAATTCGAGATAGAAGAAAAAAGTTAGTAAAAAATGTTGCGCTACTGCAGGAAATACTGTGGTGAAATAAGTATGCTTTCTTCGTAATTTCTGTGCGTTAAATACTCATACCTGTATAAAAAACGAAACTGTCATACGTTATATCATCCGCTCCGTTAACCTTGTTTTTGTTATTTCTGTAGTTGTTTTTGTTTGCTCTTGTTGTTGTCATTGTTGCTGTTGCTGCAGCTGTTGTTATTGTTATTAATATTATAAATTATACATTGTGTAATGATGATATGAACTAATTTTCTTTAATTTTTTCTTCTCTAATACGAACCGTACCCTTAAATCGTGGTATACTTTGAACATGCAATATTTCTCATCCATAATTCATGAAGAGAGCACACCGGGAAGCAGTTTCGAAACGTAGTCAATAAATGTGATCTAATTAGCGTAAAATTTCGAGAATTTAATTGGAAAGCCCTGGAGATAGAAGATAGTGCAAAATTGCTGGGACTCAATATTACAAGCGATCTGACATGAAATGTTCATACAAATGAGGTCATCAAGAAAGCGTCAAAGAGACTGTATTTTTTGGTACAACTGAAAAGAGCTAGTGTAGCCCGAAATTATTTAAGATTATTTTATGTTAGTTGTATTAGATCAATTATCGGTTATGTTGTACTCGTGTACCATTATAGCATCCCTAAATACTTAATGCAAAAACTAGAATGTGTACAGAAAAGGGCAATGTTCATTATTTGCTCAAACCTTAGCTATCAAGACGTATTGAATAGTGTGAGTCTTAAACAACTGACCGTTCAAAATTGTAAGCGATAAACATCATCGCCTTTACAAATTGTTATTGGACCTTAATGATCCGACGTATACGATAAGGCACATACAACCCTTTAGTATACCCTGGTATGGAACGAACCGGTTTAAAAACACTTTTATCATGTCTTCGTCTATAGCTGCAAATAAATTTTAATGGTCCTTTTAAATTAAGCATTCATAATCTATGTTAGTAGATTTTAGTTTATTAGTTTTAAATTTTCATTATTGTAAGTACAATTTTCCACATATAATTTGTATTATAAATATTGTAATAACTGCGTTGAAACATTTTCAAAACATGTAATTCTTGTTAGATATGCAATTCAGCCTAGTATAACTGTTGGTTGCAAGGTATTTATTAACTAACTATCAACTAACTATCAACTATCAACTATGGACCACATAAAAACCTATTTTCTCATTAAATACGGTTTCTTCTGAGGAGTCATATACACATGAAAGTCGTGCTTGATCTGATATCCAAACACCTTGAAGATGGTTCAAGAATTCAGCTGTCGCGTTGTCTTTTAGCTAATTTCCAGGTGTTTGGAAAACAGATTAAACATTCCTCGAATGTTATGTAATAGTTCAAACACGAGTTTGAAAGCTTCATCAGGGGTTCCAAACACGAGAAAATAATGAATTGAGTATTCGTAATGATTCATTGCATGTTTGTTTCATTGATTTGTATGTGAATTAAGAAATATGGTCCAGATCACTAGTGATTTTCCTACAGGTTTTCATGGGGTATCAAAATACATGCATGTGATGTGTTAAATGTTCATGCATTGGCTACTGCAATTCATGAATTATTAATGAGTTTAAGGAGTTATATGTTATACACAAGAAGGAGTGTTTGATCTGTTTTCCAAACAATGACGAGTTAAAAAACAAGATAGAACGGAGTTTTTTTGACCATCTTCGAGGTTGTTGAAAATCAAGTCAAACACGACTTTCGAGTATGTGAAAGAAACCGTATTTAAAGAGTAAATCGGGTTTAAAGTTCTCGAAGTTGCCCATTAAGATCACATTCATAGACTCCGTCTCGGTACTGATTTCCTTTGTGTCTTCTCATAAATTATTAATGAGTTTGAGAAGCAATTAAGGTAGTAGATACCAACAAAAATGCCTCATTTAACCCTATATTCAATGTCCTTTAATTGTAAGAACGTTTGCAATGACAAGAATTCATCACGTCTAGTGGTAAGAGTATTGATCAAGCATTCCCTGAAAATTATTTTGAAAAAATTTAACTTAACTCCAGGTATGCCAGGTGGGCTTAAACATAGGCATGTTCCAGCAGAGGTTGCCATTTTGGGGCAGGTCAATCTCCATAACCAATGGTCAGATTGATACCAAATTTACCAACTTTATAGAACAAAGACTGGAAAATGCAACCAGACACTTTTCGTTAAAACTTGGGGGCTTTCTGGTTTCCACAGCAACAATACAAAATTAAAAATTGGAATCTTACATTTTAATTTGCATCTACTAACTTATGCTTTGCTCATATGACTTTACTAACTATATCATTGCATTGTACTTGCAAAAATACATATATCTACCAAATTTGGTGTCAATCTGACCATTGGTTATGAAGATTGACCTGCCCCAAAATGGCAACCTCTGCTGGAACATGCCTATGTTTAAGCCCACCTGGCATACCTGGAGTTAAGTTAAATTTTTTCAAAATAATTTTCAGGGAATGCTTGATCAATGCTCAATACTCAATACCACTAGACGTGATGAATTCTTGTCATTGCAAATATTTTTACAACTAAAGGACATTGAATATAGGGTTAAATGAGGCATTTTTGCGGGTATCTACTACCTTAACTCTAAGTACGTGTATTCCTCTAGTTATGGACTAAATTCTTACATACTTATTTTTTATTTTTTCATTGCCTGAATTTTCCGAATAAGAAGCCCGGCACGTTCTGCTGCGACATCTTTTCTTACAGCAGATCCAGGTAATTTTTACAATCATTTGATAAACTGCTATTCACATAGAATTTTGGCAAATCTCGTAATCTGAAAGTCGCGAGCTACAAAAGCATGAAAAAAAATTAGATTTTTACAAAATAATTTATAAAGTAGTGCAGAATTTATTCTGAGCCCTTCAAATAATTTATAAACTAAATTGAATTTTCTGAGGTCTTCAGATTATCACAGTTGGTAATTTCTGTAGAATGCACTAGTCAGTTTTCAGTTGGGCTGCGTTTTTTCATGCACACTATAAAATAACGAAAGTTTACGAGCAAAAATAGTTTTTTTTCGTGGGACACGGAAATCTGCAACACTAACGGCAATATACCAAGTACTTTAAATTTTACAACCGTGAAGCAAACCATGCATGCTGAACTCAAGATGTTCTTTTTATATTCCGGGTTACCAACGCCAAGCAATTCTATGTGCCTTATCACTTTAACGCCTGATTTTTTTCTTTTTATTGTTCTCTCCTTTTTTGCTTTGTGAATTCATTTGTTCTTTTGTTCTAAAGGTGTCCTATCTATGTGACATTGAGCGTTAAAGGGTTAAGTGCTGACGGCGTGAAATAAAATATCTCTTATATCAAGGTTTCGAGTGCAATTTTAAAAAGTTGCGCACGCGTGAGTAGTTCAAAGACTGTCAAAATAGCACGAGTCTGAAGGACGAGTACTATTAGAAGTATTAGTCTTTATAAAACTCACTTGTGTATGCTCTATCAAATTGCACTACAAACCATGCTATTACCAATTAAAAAAACGGATGAAAAAAGTAATACAGTGCCAGAAAAAGGTAAATCAGTGACAACATTTTGTTACTTTTCTTCTGCACTTTATTGTCTTAAAATTACACTGCTGTCAGCCAATCGGAATCCAGAAATTTTTCCCGGAACATTATTAACGGAAAAATGCTATTTATCACCTCTGTTCAATATGTTTCACAAGCTCATCTATAAGAGACTCCTCGATCCAAACAGGGAACCGATCACAAAGCAGACACTATAAAAATGGTTTCCTGCGGTGGTTTCTGTCTTTTAATGGAAAATGGCTAACTAAACCTCTCAGGGGCTGTTTATATGACGTGCTGGTCGTGTTGTCTCGTTTTATCAAGATCTTAACGTGGCTGTAAAGTACATTCTGGATGAAATTGAAAAACAGAATTGGTTTAGTATAGATTACCATGCAGTGGCGTAACGGACTATGGTCAGGATTAGAGCAACTCCAAAGGGCTCCCGGCCTCTAAGGGGCCCCCCATGAATCTGTAAAGACAATCGAGATTAAAGTCTTGAAATATACTGTATGTCTATACTAAGGGGGGTGACGGCCCCCCCCGAACAAAAATCTCCAAAGGGCCCCCGGTAGTTCAGTTACGCCACCGCTACCATGGCATTGGCAACGTCCAAGTTTAAGCGTGTTTTTCAACACCACACACAAATTTGTTTTCGTGAGCATGCCCATCAAAGTTATTTTAGGCGACCAGTTTTGAAATCCTAGCTCAAAGAATGCCTCGAGATCTTTCTTTAATGCTTCAATGAAGCAACAAACAGTCGATATGAAAATGAATAATTGTAATGTGAAGATCATTTACTGTTCGTGTTTCCTTTAGCGAGAGGTAAAAGGTGTAAAGCCACGTCGTCCTTGATGTACTTCTCGTATTTTCTTTACTTTTTCCTGTCTATAGGTTTCAATAGGCGAGTAAAATCGTCTGCTCAGATAACAATAATTAAAAACATGTGCGTACTGTAGTTACAGTTGAGTTAACTCTTTCTTGTCCGGAAGTCTTCCGTTGGCATATAAAATCGTCCCATGTAAGCCAGGGTAAGTTAATTCATGACCATTGCAGACAGAAGGACTTAAACTCGCTGTTGACTCATTTAGATCTAACCTTTTCTTAAGTGAAGACTGAAGTCCTGTTAACCCTGTAGTATACGCCTTAGTAACATTATAACCAGTCACGTAACGAATTCGTCTGACTCCCTATGACTTTAAAGTGCCAGCAGTAAGGGGAACCTTAAAATAAAAAGCAAAGTTAAAAGATGACGGACCCACGCATTTTTGTTGTATTTTACCTCCCGCTTTTGAAATAGTAAACGAAGATTTTAGCAGAGGGAATTTTTTGTACGATTGAAACCAGAGATGTAACGATATTACATAACTGATAATGGTTTAATTCTCAAGTTGATTAGTTCAAAATGTAAGCCAAAACTTGTGCTCGTTATTCGTCATGATTTACCATTGATAAATCTATATAAAACCTCAACGTAGAGGATCTTTTCATTTGGCGGAGTCGGGAAGTCCATAAAATTGCCGTTGACAAACAATATTTCTAAACCGTTTGAAATGTTTTACGCGAATGTATGATGTCGTGGTAAGGAAACCAGGTACTGGTAAACCCAAGGTTTCCACGCGGGTTTTTAGGATTGGTGGGAGATCCAATTACGTGTTGCAGGGGCTGGGTAAAATATGACTTGGACAACATGGGTTGTTTTGAAAATGGTATTGTTTAAGTTTTGATTTTTGCGGCATAAAATTTGCTTGTACTTCTTCTGAAAATTGCAAATCTATTTTATTCCATTGTCTGACCGCGCAGATATTTAAATAAATGTTTGTTTTGAATATACGCTCTAAATACTAAGAAATTAATAGGAAGTACGTTATTAATCCCCTCTTCCAAAACCAGACCCGTATCTTGGGTTAAGGGCATGAGGGGGGGAGGCGATTTGGTCTATTCTCACCCATTCATGTATGTTTTTAATCTCCTCGATCTTTTCTCGTTACTTACCATATTATTCTAGCGCAAATTTCTTGAGGGGTAATGGCCCCCTTTACCTCACTATCATGTACATTTCACTATCATCTACAGTCCTTAACTGTGAATACGTCTGCCACTTGGCGGTGTAAAAGATGCAGCGATTAGTTTAATGGAAGAAAATGTTAATGGCATTTACGATCAATTATGAGCGTTTGTTTTCCAGTACAAGTACGTCATTGCCGATTTCAGTCATTAGTTGACACGCAAACCAGAGATATCGGCAATGTGTTAAAATCTGATGAAATGTTTGCAGGTTGTTTTGTCATTTGAGTGTACAGTCACTACAACCCATTACATATAAATAAGCTGGTAATCACGAACATTTTTTGTGTGGGTGGGTAAGTGGATACAGTTGCATAGCCAGAAATTTGAAAGAGGGAGAGGGAGGGTAGAAAAAATTTAAGACAAATGTATCGACGTGATATTCGTAATGTACCAAGAAATACAATTGAGTAAAAACCAACCAGGGCATTTTCCTGGCGGTAAAAGTAAAACTGTCAGTGAAATTTGACGAAAGAATGAATAATTTTGTATAGCCAGCGATGGCCAATATTACATTTTGAAAAGGGTTTAATCTAAAAGCGTGCCACTTCACGTGAGGTATGAAATATACCAACATATTCCCTTAGTTCAGATATCACCCCTATCGCAACCACTTAGTCTTAAGGGCTGACCAGATATTTTGGTACCCACGTACCATCTTATTTTCGTCCATAGAAATGGATTCTTCACGAACATTTTGCATTCAACGTCTTTCATATACTAAAATTTTAAAGCCGAAACCTAGTTAGCCATTTTTCATTTTGACATTTCAAACACAAACTGAATCCATATCGGATAAGTATAATGTACCGACAAGTGTAGTAGGTATACCGAGTGGTCTGGTCTGGAAGAAAAGTGGGGGGTGGCTACCCCCCTGTTTCTCCCCTGCCTACGCTGTTCAATGGATATCTAAGGCTTAAGTGAAATGATCTGAGTATTTACCTAGAGTTGTTGCTCATGCGATTTCACATCAAAATTAACAAAACATTGTTAATGATAGAGGGGTCCCTCTTTACCAAAAGGTCCTCTATATTAACGTAAGTATTGCCAGTTCGTGCGAAACAGCCCGCTACTGCAGACATATCATAGACGAAATTGTAAGACGGTGGATATTTTGTAATTTGAAGAGTCAAACTGCGGTCGTTCAACTGTGTGGACGGGCTTACACGACCTGCTTTGCTATCAGCTTTTAACTGACTGATATGACTGTTTAAAATTCATTCTTTTAGATTCTGGCGAAGAAGAGGAAGTTGTGAGAATGGTAAGTTTTGTGAAGAAACCAATGTATGGTTTCAATTTAATTACCATATGTAGTAAAATGACATTGAAAACTCGCCTGGTGGTCTTGTGAACCGTGCTTGTATAACTGATTATAAACTTGGAAAAACTAGCGCCATGCCATACTGCTAACAATAAAAGAGCGTGTTATGTCTGTTGTTTAGCCGGGTTATTTAGTTCAGGGAAAAATTAAAACAAATTTTCTGTGTTCCCATCGTGTTATATTAACATACATGAATGTTAAGTAGAACTCGAAATAGTGCTCTTACATGCCCTTCAAACTCGTATTCTCGCCGCCGTTTCAGACACTCCCAAACTGCCACTCTTGTTTCTACAACTTGATGGGGAAATGGAAAATATTTTGTTACCTAATTATAATGTTTTTGGAGGACCGTTGGACGTTCGTCAAGCTCAAAGTTCAGGAAAACGATTTCTACGCCCCAGACGGGGATCCAACCCACAAACACTGACTGCTTCGACGTTCTAACCATTGAGCTACCGAGACTCAGATGGCGAGCTAAAGTGCGAGTTCGAGATTTGTGCTGTCTATGAGGCAACCACGATATGTTAGTAATGATGTTCAATCTGAACGACACTAATGTTTTAAAAGTAGGAGCTTCGAGATATTCATTGATGATCCTTGGACGTTCGTCAAACTCAAACCCCAGAAAAACAATTTCGATATCGTGGCTCATTGAATACCGAGCTCGCACCTTAATTTGCCTTCTAAGTGTCGGTGGCTCAATGGTTAGCGCATTTCACCGATCATCAGTTTGTGGGTTCGATCCCAGTCTGGGGCGTAAAAATCGTTTTTCTGAAGTTTGACCTTGGCGAACGTCCAACGATCATCCATGAATATCTCCCACAGCTCCCACATCCAAAACATTAGTGTGATATGATTAAGTGGATACATACTTCACCCCGGATTCATCATATTTTTACCTTCAGTGTAGTTGCATGGGAGGATGCAGTTATAGTTTCGTTGCAACTTTAGTCGTTTCGATGCTCTGTTATCTATAGTCTCTCTGTCTGTATTGGAGATTGCATAATAGATGGGGAGAGTTCTATAAGGTCCCATCCACACGGTGCAATTGTCACAAACGATTTTTCATCCTAATATATGCTCTATGCCCACAACAATCTTCAGGGTCATATTGTAACATTCGGAAGAGTTAATTGCATACGCTAGAGTGAACAATTGTATCTTATCGTAGGAATGGCGCCTTACAGACATCCAACCCTGAACGAAAATTGACGGGTTCAGTCAAGCGTCACTAAAAACTTTTTTGTCCATGCACTGAATATATCGAAAAATCCTAAGGGGTTTATACTGTTAGACTTTAGAATATAAAACAAATGGGCACTGATGTGCTAATTGTACTAATCTTGCGTTTCACCGGTATTCAAAGAATCAATGTGTGAGAACGACTGAACCAATGATTCCTGATACCACTATTAGGGGCTTAAGAATGCAGCAGCATCAACGCCAGTAAACAAATGCTTGAGATATTACGGAAGGAAAGCAAACCACACCTGTTAAACTCGTGGTGCTCTTTTTCCTTTTGCTATCCACTTCCAAGCAGTTATGGTTATTCAATAAAATTTCTGAATTGATTACAACCTAAAGTTGTCAGGAATTGAAATAGCTCTTAATCACGTCTTGTCAGCAGCCATGATAGTGTGCAGAACACACACAAGACTACCACTTCATTTCTTTTGTTTATTTAAAGAAATCATATTGCAAAACCTCGTCGTGGTCCTTAACATTCGCGTCGTATTGTTGCCATACCCATGCAGCATTTGTCCTGTGGGAATAAACCGCTTTTACTTAAAACATTGGTACATGATGTCTTTTGCATTATTTAATTTACCATGTATCATCCAATTACTGTTGCATGAAACTGTAGGAAGGGAAGACAGCCTCACCGTGATTACATACTGATTGTTTCCTTGTGCAGTGTATTCTCGATTCTGCCATTCTGAATTGGCCTTTTGTTGCATTTCTTATTTATGATTATGATAACTTTATTTAACAAAGGTGAAACACATTACAGCTAAAAGCTGATAAACATGTGGCCCTCATAAAGCTAACTGAAATCCGCAATCATACAATAGATGAGAGCTAAAAATATATTTACAGCAGATTAAGAAGTATTAAAATGATCCAAACCTGCATACTGTTTTAATAAAAACATACGATAATTCTTCTGACAATTACATATACTGGAACTAGATCTAATACTGACTGGTATACTGTTCCATAATTTAATTGCTGATATTGTAAAAGTTTTCCCTCCTTCCATGTCTCTGTTGTATTCTGGACTGACAAGAGTTTTGTTGCCGTATCGTGAAGTTCTTGAGGACATCTGACTTATTCTTCTAAATTTGCAAGAGAGATAGTCAGGGGAGTTGAAACCAGTCCCAAGTTGCCGATAATTTTAAGATCAAACTTCATTTAATTGAGGCTACACATTTAACAGATAAACTGATAAACTGGTGGCCCGCCAGGGAAATTAAAAATGTTACAAAATGTTACAATAGAACAAAAAGCAATAAAAAATA
The DNA here is from genome assembly GCA_030142905.1 of Heliopora coerulea. Classification (NCBI taxonomy): domain Eukaryota; kingdom Metazoa; phylum Cnidaria; class Anthozoa; order Scleralcyonacea; family Helioporidae; genus Heliopora; species Heliopora coerulea. The sequence goes on along the minus strand of JASJOG010000006.1, from coordinate 4,435,880 downwards.
CGACAGGATTTGTTACAAAAATTATAATACAACTACAAACTTAAAAAACATATTTAGCTCAACTTATCAAAAATATTTATTAAGTGCATTTTGAAAGATTTCACAGATTCTTTTCTTTTTAATACTCTGCGGAATATCATTCCATTTACTGCTCCCGATACGTTTGCATAGAAAACTGCGCGTATAATTCATGCTGTAGAACTTGAATTTGTTTTATTTTGTTTTTGTAGAATCTGTTTTACATAGAAACCGCTAGGAAATCGACAACTAAAGCCATGAATTTTTTGTATGCTGAGAAACTTTGGAATCATGAGAAACAAAAGGTTGGTTAATTAGTGTAGCAAATGTCGTAGTCCACTCTCTGCATGAGATAGTCCGCTCAGATCGATTTACCGGAACAATAAGGTCAAGATTACCTCGGATAAAAGTGCACATATCGTTAAGTAACCGCGGAATATACTTTGTTGCGTGATGCAGAAATTGAAAAGAATGGAGGGAACGTAGCTAACTGCAGGATGATGTGTTTTACCTTGTGTGATATCTCAAAACATTACAGTGTCTCCTTTGCGGGACCGTCTAATTCTGATGTGAAATCGCCTACTTTGGAATATCTGGCTGTAACGCAACAACGTCTAAGTCAGTAACAATATTACCCAGTTTGTCTTGGTTGATTGTATGATGGCGTATGTACCTGCTTGTTCGTTCGTTCGTTCGTTCGTTCGTTCGTTCGTTTGTTCGTTCGTTCGTTCGTTCGTTCGTTCGTTCGTTCGTTCGCTCGTTTATTTGAGTTTTGTATGAAAAATTATTACAATGAATTCAACAGTAATGTCTGTCGTCAGAAATTAGGTTCAGGTATTCGTGCGAAGTTTGTACCGGAATTTGCTAATATTTTTATATCCAAAGTAGAAGTTGAAACATGAATGAATATCACCTGAAGCCGTGGATGAGATGCAGATTCTGTGGCTGACTGACGAAGGGGCTGAGCCCCGAAACGTCTTCAAGTTTTTAACATTTTATCTGGTATAAACTTCTCCTGATATACGTATATAGATGTTTATCGATATGTACAATCGAATCTCTCCTTACGGACACCACTAAACTATGGACACGTTGCTCGGACCAGGCAAAATTCTATATAATACGGACAACGAACTCGTGAAGTCTCCCCAAAGAAGGAATTCATGTACACTCAATCTCTTTGCAACTGTTACTTTAGTTAATACAGCTCGTATAAAATACAATTTCTTGTCGTGAAAGGCGAAGTGATCTCAAAAGCTCAGTCATAGGTATTAACACATCCATAATCATCATTTCATCTTATTCAGATACATTCCCCGACCGGAGCGTCTTGGATGATTACGATTCGGCCCAAATTATTGCTCTCGTAGCCTGGTTGAGAATGCTAGGGAGTGATAAACTCGTGAACAATATTCTAATGGTATCACAAAAAACGATACAATGAGTGTTTTAATGGTATCACAAAGGACGATTTTGTGACGAAAATATGTAATAATCCCTCCTAATGGTCTATTAAGATTGTTGGATACGTTTTTATTATAAGTGATATCATAGAATCAAGTGGCTCAGCTATCAAATCTTCCACGTGGAGCTCAAGGCCCAATGGAATTTTACAATTTTTACACCACGACTCGGCTCTCTGACGTCTTTATGTCAGCGGATACCATCGACCTGTATAATGTAACTATCCAGACTGCGGGCTCTCGAAAGTGATGATTGACCACAAATGTCGGAAACAGGATGGCGTCAGCTGAGGTCGTTTTTCTCGTGATAAATACCACTTTACTCATGCAGAAAAAGAGGTATTACTGTATAAGTAACGGGATTGGAGAGTCGTTTGTGAAAGTTTTTTAAACTGGGGCACTACTCGTTTATGATGAATTTCTCTCGTTTTAAGCTTCTGGATGAGGGGTTTTTTTTTCGTAACTACCCACAGAAGAACTTGTTTGGAAGCCACTTGTTTGGAAGCCACTTGTTTGGAAGTCAAAAACCTCGTTTGTTATTCTTTTTTTTCATTCTTAACTTCGGTCTTGATATTGACATTTCCCGTTAGATTAAATCAGTCGATATAACTGCTAGTGTTTCCCTGTCATAAACAGGTTACAGAAACAAGATGTTTGTGGGAAAAGAAAATTCTAGGAACTCTTTTCACGAAGTAAAACATTCTGGGTAGACAACGGACCAAGAAGTGACAAAATCAAGATTTGAGAGAATCTCAAGTGAAAAAAGTCAGGAAAATAAACTTTAAGTTTGTTTTTCTTTAAAAAAAACTTACCAAATAGTGTCAAATGTTTCATGGTTGAGTAGTTCGGTAACAAACCCCAATCTGGACTTTAAAATGAGAAATGTTCAACGTTATGCAACTCAGACAAAACGTAGCAAAAACGTACCATAAAAAACCCCTTCCCAAACAATCCTTCGTTTTTCTTGTCATTCAGTTATATATCGTATGTCAGCGGTCGTCATCATGAGAAGAAAGACCTCTGCTGATACTACCTTTTTTTTCTGACTTTTTTTTGAGCAGACTCCGCAGTCCAATTATATTGCAGAAGACAGTGGCTTGTACGCTGTTCATCCTTCTTACACACATCAGTGAGGTTGGATTAGAGCTAGAGCGACATCGTCTGACCTCAAAAGGGGTCCTATTACTTCTTAATATTACCTCATTAGCAGTGCATCAGGTGGAATTAGAACCGTTTGCATGCTGAGGAGGAATATTAGAGATTAAATGTCCTTCTGAGAAGTAGACCGACGTAATCGTGGTATTAATGAACTTATCCACTGGTAACAACTCCAACCCCTATTTTAAGTTTTATTTTTCAATAACAGTTATATCTTTCTCTAATATCTTATTAGGACGACATTTTGATCGAAAGTATACAAGATGAGCATTTAGGAAAAGTTCTTAAAGTGCGGGTACGTATAAAGGAGATACTGCTGCGTGTATCTAACGTGTAACCTTCCTGTCCTTGCTTACTTACCTCTACCTACCTCTGCATACCCACCAGCATACTTGTTCCATCTAGCCTTCTTATATACCTACCTACCTACCTACCTACCTACCTACCTACCTACCTACCTACCTACCTACCTGCCTGCCTGCCTGCCTGCCTGCCTACCTGCCTACCTACCTACCTACCTACCTACCTACCTACCTACCTACCTACCTACCTACCTACCTACCAGCCTGCCTACCTACCTACCTACCTACCTACCTACCTACCTACCTACCTGCCTACCTATATACCCGCCTATCTGCTCTGCTTACGTACGTATGTCTACCTGTCTGTCCACCTAAACCACCTAGCCAGTAGCGTGCCCATGTGTGCGTTGAGCATGGCGTGAACTCAAAAATTTACTGGCCGGGAAATAGTAAAGTAATACGGTGTTACATCCAGGCAATCAATCCAGAGGTCTCAAATTTATCCGCTTTTAAAACTCCTGAGCCTTAAAAAACTTCTGGCTTTCCCACCATTTGAGGCTATGAACCAAATTTGTTTTTCAACTCTGTTCTGCAGTAATTGATTGGTAACTAAGAATATGCAAGATGATTTAGCATCAGTGGGGTATGCCGGATGCCGGATACCGAATAGTTGTACGTTTTCACCGTAGGGGAAGGAAACAGCAATGGGTAACTGTAAGAAAGTAATATGCAAGCTATTTCAAGTACATTGAATTCAGTATTCGAGTTTTTGTTTCTTTTGCACTCGAACTGTCTTTTTAGTTGGCTAGATGTTGGCACCAAATGCTTGTACAGGCATGCTCACAACACTGTTCTCACCAAGTTTGTTGTTTATAACAACTCCAGCATTCTCCAGTAAATATCCAACCTACCAAATACTCGATATTACCAAATAAATTGGTTTTATCACCTAATGAATACCGGTATAATGATCCCACCAATCCCTAGGACAAAAAAGCTTGCCCTAAACGTTGGAAAAGTGCTGTTTGTCCCTCTGCATGCGTATGTTAATGGAAAATAAGACTCCTAAATCATTTTATATTTACATCATTTTGCTTCCAACAGACATTTATTGATGCACGTCCGGATATTGTATATCCGCTGATTTTTGGCGACGTTCAAAATCAATTACAATGGAACCATTCATTAACACAAATAGAGGTGAGATTTAGTTTAGTGGTGGAGTCTTGAGTTCGTTATTACACCTTTTGCTGTTCATTACCAGAAAATATAATATCATTAACGCCAACCTCAAACTCGTTAACGCAAAACGACATTCAATTTATTCAATCGACATTCATTAACGCTTCTGTCGCATTCAATTGCCATTTTTGCATAGGAAGTGACATTCATTAGCAAAGATACGCAACCATTTGTATCAAGGGGCATTCTATAGCGGCAACAGACGACCATTAACACCATTCTGCTATACTTTAGGGATAATAAAATTTCAATTAGGCAAGATATTTCTCCGGTCGGTTGGAGGGTCGAATTAAAGTTATATAGAGTCCCGAATTGTATGAAAGATAATGGAATAAAACTATCATAATTCGTACATAAACTGTTTTCGGTTAGATAGTTCGAATCTCTTTTATTTCGCCAATATGTCGATGACTGTTTCGCCATTTTTCGCTCAGCCGACCACGTTCTATGTGTTCGGCTGAGACCTTTCAAGACTATCTTAACTCACAACAGTAAAATATTTTTTGTAGAGGGATAGAGAATAGTTCTATTCTATCTTTCTTTAACGTCTTAATTGATTGCACACACGGCTTTCAATCTCCGTTTATCGCAAGCCCACGTTCACCGGTTTGTTTAAGTAAAATGCTCTACTTACTACGTTCTGCTCTGCTGAGCCCTTTCAGAACTGTCTTAACTCACAGTATTGAATTATGTAACTGAAGACAGTTGTCCAGCCTATTGCTGGGACAAAATTAAATCTTAACACGCATTTTAGTTCACAGCGCTTTGTTAACACATCGACTTTCGCGTTCCAGAGAAAAAAAATGTTTTGATGCTAAATCAAGCTTCCCGATCAAGGCTTTTATGCAGTCCAGTACTGTCGTGCTTTATAAGCTTTGATTGCAAAATATGTTTTGTCTAAGATGTAAAAGTTGATGTGTGTTAGCAAAGTGCTGTGAACTAAAGTTGGTTAACAGCTTGAAATTATACTTGTCAGGAAAAATGTGGTATAACAATAACATTTTATAATATCAGTTAAATAAAAATGCAGACGAAACCACGTTTAAAAGGTAAGGGAATAAAACTATCAAAATTTATAAACAAACCGGTGAACGAGGGCTTGAGACAAACAGAGGTTGAAAGCCGTGTGTGCGATCAATTAACCCTTTCGCTGCTGAGCATTTTTTTTGGTTGTGCGGACAAATAGTTTTTCGGTGTGCGTTTCTTTCAGTAAGAATACTATAGAATAGGACGTACTCAGTACGTCCTAATAGCATACTTGTCATCTAATACAGGACATACTGAGTACGTCCTTGTGGCAGTGAAGTGGTTAAGACGTTCAAGAAAGGTACAATAGAACTACTCTCTATCCCATTACAAAAAGTATTGTACTGTTGTGAGTTCAGATAGTCTTGAAAGGTCTCAGCCGAACACATACACCTTTTTTGCTGTTCATTACCAGAAAATATCCTATCATTAGCACCAACCTCAAATTCATTAACGCAAAAATACATTCATTTTAATGAGTCGTCACTCGTTAACGCTTTTGACTCATACGTTTAAAATTTTTGGATAAAAAGTTACATTAATTAGCGTCGAAAAGCAACCATTGGCATGAAAGGGCATTCAACAGCATCAACAGACGACCATTAACTTCATTCTTCTATACATTTGGGACAATAAAATTTCAATTACGGCAGACGTTTGTCAGTTATGCAGGAGGGTTCATTTAAGGTTTATATGGAATCAGGTATATATCAAACAGTTAAAAAAACTTTATTTCGCTGCACGTTAATTTCTAACACTCAACAATTTTCACATCTTAGCAAAAACGTATTACAATCGAAGCTTACAGAGCAGTACAGCAGAGTTCAGTACAGTAGAACGTCGTACAACTGCATGTATTAAAGTGATCATTTGTCCAAATTATCCCTGAATTTCTTCTCCGTTTAAACAGCTTGGCAAGTAAGTCTGCATAAGTCGGTACCACTGGGCACATTTGTGAGCATTTATCGTTCCGACATTTCTCTCACATGCTGCAAGCAATAGCTGCTGTCATTATTCCCCTAAAGCAATTCCTTGACGTCTAACTCTGTGTTTTCACATGGGTTGTCAGCACGTCGATGTACGGGAGCACCGTCGTATATAAACACTACATGTTCGTCCGGATTCAGTCGTTGCCTTGTCTGCATTAAAAAATCGTTAAATCTCGGCGCATTCATACCCCCAACTATCGCTGAGTGTAGAACAAGACCGTTAATTGGCGAAATGACCATCGTTACAATCACATTTCGACCTCGTTGGCCACAGACCTGTCTGTAAGCACGCTCGCCAATTCGTGCTCTGCCGTGGTTTCTGGCAGTCCAAATGTTATACCCATATTCGTCAATGAAAATGCAGTGCTGAACAACTTCATTTACCATAAACCAGTTTGCATACTCGATCCGCTTTTGAATTACGTCCGGTCTGTTTCTGTCAGTTCGAAGTGGTCTGGCTAACTTCACACGCCAAAGCATTCCATCAAGAGCTCTCGCCACCGTCCGGTCATGAATTGTAGGTTTTCTTGGTAAACTTTGACGAAGTTCTTGGTTTATTTCCTTTAGAGTTAGAAGACAGTTTTCATTAATGATGTTGTTTAAACATTCTCTCATCTCACTATCGACTCGGACATTGTTTGGGCCACCGCGTGGAATCTCTTAAACTCTGCCTTTTCTCACGTATCGCGCTACAATGCTCCTGGCTGTTGACCCATTTATTCCTAAGGCATCCGCTACCGTAAGGAAATCTTCATGTGGGTTTTCGAAAGCCCTAACAAGTCTCTGGCGGTGCTCCTAACGAATTCTGTTTCTCCTATTTATTTCGGCCATTACAATACTTACTGGACAAATTGACATTTTACATATTTTTCCGTAATTGACATTTTATTTTCCCAATTGCATAGTAGAATGACGTTAATGGTCATCTGTTGGTACTAATGAATGCCATTTGTTGCAAATGGTCGCGTATATATCCTAATGAATGTCACTTTCTATGCAAAACCTTTAATTGAACCTGACAAAAGCGTTGATGAGAGTCGATTGATTAAAATGAATATATTTTTGCGTTAATGAGTTTGAGGTTGGTGATAATGATAATATATTTTCTGGCAATGAACAGCAAAAGGTGTAGAACTCGGTCGGCTGAGTGAAAAATAGCAAAACAGTTATCGACATGTTGGCGAAATAAAAGAGGTTTGAACGGTCTAACCGAAATCAGTTTATGCACTAATTATGACAAATTTATTCCCTTATCTCTCATACATGTCCGAATTCGGTAAAACTTTAACTCGACCCTCCAACAGACCGGAGAAATATTTTGCCTAATTGAAATCTTATTATCCCTAAAGTATAGTAGAATGGTGTTAATGGTCGTCTGTTGCCGCTACAGAATGCCCCTTGATACAAATGGTTGCGTATCTACGCTTATGAATGTTACTTTCTATGCAAAAATGGTAATTGAATGCGACAGAAGAGTTAATGAATGTAGATTGAATAAAATGAATGTCGTGTTGCGTTAACGAGTTTGAGGTTGGCGTTAATGATATTATATTTTCTGGTAATGAACAGCAAAAGGTGTAGTGGAGGTAATACCTGCATAGAATGTAATTTTGTGAAGTAACTTATGTTCGCACTCTATCATAGCCGAAGCCTACTAACTGAGGGCACATGTATGATATCGCTTTGTTTTCACAAATATAATGCCTACAGAAAATAGTATGGTGTGCTCAGAACATCATAATCTCAGCAGTTAATACGACTGTAGAAGTGGAGATATCGACAAATTTCTCAAAGTTTTTGGCCGATCATAGTCAAGAATTTGGAGGAAAGATGTTATAATATTCTCTAATGTACGCCACTCGTGACAATGTGCGTAAGATTCTCATTGTTCACGAGAGGCTTTGATTCCTCAGGAGTTAGACAGCTGGGAAATGGTTAATTTCAATCCTACAGAAACGAAACAACATCTCAGGAGCTTTCTACCCAAGCGTAACATCTAGAACGATCACTTCCGAAAAATAAGCAAGAAGATATGCAAAGCGATGACGTTTATAGCGTAGAACAGGGGAGTTGCGTGCTTTTAACAGATAAAATAGTTAAACGCTTGAGAGTTTTTAAGGCAAACCGTAGTAAATCCCCTACAGATCTGATGCGAATATTGTATGCATCTTAAAATACGGATATATTTAAATGGCCATGTTTACCGGTTATTTTGAACTTTTAGTAAGTTTTAATGTTAAAAATCGAGAGGAAAAGTTCATAATTCTAAATAATATTCCGTATTCGATTTGCAGCATACTAATTAGGAGCCAAAATCTTGTGTTTTCTCCTTGAACTAATAATGAGTTTTTTTAAGAGATGTCATTGTTCAGTTGAGATTACTTAAGATAAGTTAGGCCTTGACAGCTCCCATGGTTTCATACTCTCTGTTCAATCTTCGCTACTATAAACCTTCGCGTATTTTGCTAAATCCTCGTAAAAATTTTTTACGGAAATATTAAGAGAAAAGTTGGCTTAATTTGTGGAGGAGTTTGATTATGATATCGAGTCACGTCTCGGTTATGATTGGTCCTTTTTGTTTTCTTATTGCGTTATCAATAAGTTTTAGAAGAACTGATAAAACACAGGAGTGAAACACACGAGCTACGGAAAAAAGTGACTAGAAGGGAGAGGGAGAGGGGGAAGAGAGAGAGATTGAGAGATTGAGAAATGAGAAGGAGAGGTAGAGGTAGTGGGAAAGGGAAAAGAATATGAGGGAGAGGGATGTGGAGGGACAGATAGGGAGAGAGAAGGAGAGAAAGGTGGAAGGGAGGGATAGGGGGTAAAAAGCTGGACGGATTGAACAACATATGGACCGATTAATGTTACGGCTAATGTTCTTGGTTCACAAAGACATAACGATTATTGAACCTGGATATCGTACGAAGTATATTCAAAACGGAAAACCTATAAACAGCACTGAAATTGTTTTACTCATTATAGATTATTTATCGAGTGGAATCAACAGTTGACATTTGTTATTCTGTTGTGGGAGAGCTGGCTGGAGGCTTGGTACGTAAGAGGTAGGTAACATGTAATATATGACAAGGTTGATTAAAATTTATTATCGAGCTTAAACACGCTTTACTTGAGGAAAGCAAGAATATCAGAAACACTTCCCCGAGAAGTTGATATTTTATGTTCTCAAGCTTGTACACTCAGAAAAGAACTTTTGAGCACTCGAAAAGATTGGGACTTGTATCCCTGAACGGTCAGGTGAAGTAAGAAGGATTTATTAAAGCTCAATGGTTCGGGATTTTCCGGAAACGATTCCAGTCTGCGGCCCAGAAATGTTTTCTGAGTTTATGTGAATTGTATGTGATCAGGTATTTCACTCAAGCTCCCACATCCAGTGCAAAAGATGTGTATCAAAAGTATATGTTATGATCTTCTTTTGATCCTGCTCATGCCCTAGTGTTGCTCCGATCGACACTTGCCTAGGATATACTTTAGCTATCTCTTCTCTTCTGAGGACGGAGAAATGTTCTTTGGCAAAAAGGAGCTCTAGTGAACTTTAGCTGTGAAAGTTGTTCACACTTAACGAGCTACGATCTCAGAACGTCATCCCGTTTCGAGACGTTGAATTGCTTAAATAGGACAGTGGTGTGGCGATCGGAAACAGACGGGGGGCCAATTACTCTTGGGTGCCAAAATAAGAGGGGGCCAACCATATATATATATATCGCTTACCTCAAAAAGTCACTACAGCCTGTTTCATCTTGGGAAAGAATCTTCAGGTCACCTGAAGATTCTTTCCCAAGATGAAACAGGCTGTAGTGACTTTTTGAGGTAAGCGATATAATCCCATTTGCTCTTTCTTTGCGTTATTGAGCTCTCTTTGCATTTCGTAAACTTAAACGTTCACGTATGTATATATATATATGTATATATATATATATATATATACATACACATGCACATACACATACACATACGCATACATATACATGTGCATATGCATATAGATAGAGATATAAGGATATATAGTCTTAGTAACAAAAGAATAGAAACCACTAATGGTCAAATACAAGTTCACATCAATCGTTTGTCAAAGCAATCGTGCAAAACATCAACCAGAAACAAATCACAAAGAGCTCATCAGTTGTCTACCAAGGTGACTATTTCGGGGGTTTAAAGACAAAATAGTCACAATACCTTGGCCCCCCAGCCGCAGTGATTAAATGCCACCTGCCCACCGTGGTTAGTTATTTTACTCACTACATCTTCAGGTGTTGTATTAAATATCTCAAAAGCACTAGGATGTTTTCTAATGGCTTTTCTAATCTGCAAATTTAGTTTGGCTTTTGATCTCCCTTGTAAACACATCCTGTGATACAACTGAAAAGCTCTTGGTATAAAATCGTCAAATGACATTGTTGCTTTGGCAATTCGTTACAATTCCGAAAATACTGCGCCGTAAAAAATGTTTGAAAAAACACCACTTTGCTTATTTTTCAAGTTCGCAGAAGGGCGCCACGTGTTACATTTGCCGCAGGGTGCTCACTACCCCGCTTAAATAGCACACTTGTTAGTTTTGGTAGTTTGACCATTTGAGGTTAACCACGAAGTTCAAGCAAAAAACATATGAAGTTCGACCGAAAGTTCTTATGCTAACTAGTTTCCTAACGAAGTCGAACGTCCGAACACTTTTTCATTAGGAGGTGGTAGTTTTAGAGCATAAATGGCAAAACGAGGCCACGAAGGTCTCCATTTGGGGGGTTTATCGTGGGCGCGTGGACTCAGTCGTTTCCTTTTATGACGTCACTGGAATGCTTTAGTTCCCAAGACGGAGAGCTGTCGAAGGAATTTTGTTTAAAACAATCATCAAATCCGTTGTTTTTGAGGTCATACGTATGTTGTTTTGCAGTTTGTGTAGTAAATTGTTGCCGCCTGTTCAGTGACTTTAAGCGCTTATCTTGCAAGAGTTACCTGCATACATTACACCATTTTATGCTTCAGTCGGGTCGCCACAAAGTTCAAGTCCTTTTCAGTCTTGATTTCATCGCCTCACATCATGCAATCATAGCACTCATGTCACACAGCAGTTCAACTAGGTACGTGCCGTATGTAACACTCTATATTGCAATGGTCCTCAAACTGTGGGTCGTGGGGCCTTTTAGAGAAGAGCATCAAATGTAAAGAATAAAGAAAATCCGATCATAAACCGTGATCTATCCGGTGAAAACCGAAGGTCTAAAACGTTATCTGAGAAGTCAGAACAGTGGTGATAGACGTTCCAGGCGGGAAGCGAATTCTCGTGGTAAATATTATTGCCCAGCAGATAAATTTAAAGAGACCCATAAAAACGCAAATTTGCTAAATGCATAAAGAAATTTTATTTCTAACGTTAGTGACGAAACATTAGAAATAAAATTTCTTTACGTATTTAGCAAACTTGCATTTTTATGGGTCTGTTTGAAGTTATGGCAACAATATTTATCTGATAAGCCTATGTTAAAAGTGAAGTATTTACAGACTAACGCTAACAGTTAGTGTGCCAAACAGTTGTTCTAGAGATTTCATCATGAGAGTGGAACCGCCACTGATTGACTGTCTTGCATAAGATTTAGAAGAAAATCATAAGCTTAGTAACATCCTCAGAGTCACATGAACAGAAAATTGTCTTGATAATCTGACGCTGAAATAGAATGATTCTGAAATAGAATTGAAACACTGCACATCCTCTCATAGATAAGCGTTAAATTGTCGCGAGAATATCTCGTGCACTTAAGTTGGATAACAACTCGCATCCAATCCCTGTGGACTCGATAGCTCAACAAGCAGAGCGGTGGACCGGTATCCCGAGGGGCGAGCTCAAATCCAGCTCGAATCAGTAATTTTTAGTTGACTTCGGCAGTGTCCAATTATCATGAAAATTTCCTGTTCATAAGCTTTGCTCAGCAACTTTTAGTGAAATTTTCCAGGGATCGGGTCCGTGGATCACGGCTCTATACCGATGCTTTAATGGATGTCGGACGCTGCCGCTGGCCGGAAGTGGATTATCAAACCGCTGCAAATTTTTCACACTAGAGAAAGCCCTTATAAAAATATCACATGCAATTTCATATATTTCATATGTGAATTATTTCAATTCCATATGTGAGATGAAAATTTCATATTTGAAATTAATTTTCTTATGTGAATCTTTCGTTTTATATGTGAAATACATGTTTCAAATTCCAACATTTCACATGAAAAATTTTTGAATTAGTTCATTTCACATGTGAATTAGATATTTCATATGTGAAATGAAAATTTCATATGTGAAAATGTTCCAATTCCATATGTTTTTTACGTGTTAAGTAACGTGAAATTTTCGTTAGGGAGAAAACGGCAAGGAGTAATGTAAAGACAGAAATCAGTAAGTCAGTTTGTTTAATGGTAGTATATTTTTGAAATTAAAACAATCGTGTTTTCATAGGCTTTACACCAAGACTGTATTTGTTGTTGGCAAATTGTCAGAACCAACTGATATAACGGGCTGTCTCAAAAACTCGATATCCACCCACGCTTGTAGTTTAGAAGGACTGCAGTCCTCTACAGTAAAAATCCAGTTGAAGTTTATGAGGAACACAGGATAGGTACTAATAAATTTGTGCATTGGTATTCAACACATCCCACAAACTAAAATTAAACATTTTTGAAACTGGGTCAAGAGTTGCGATTTTCGTACCAGATTGTCAACAAGGCGATTGTCAAACAGTCAATGGTGACTGTTTGGCGGTCATGAATGTTCTAGAAGAATATCAAAAATTTCTCCAGTTATGGTGCTTTGTCCTGTCTTTTGGCTGCTGCTCGACCAGTTTCAGTATAGCAGTTGTCATACCAGTCTAAGTAGTATAGTTGGTTCTCAATTACGTCGTTGACCGTCGACAATTAAAGTTCTCTTCGGAAACATTTTGTCATACAGTAACTGCGTTTCATCAATGGCTGGTTCTCCTTATACATCTGCTGAATACAATGCCTTTCGAAATACCTTTCTACCAGAATGCCTTTCGAAATCTTGTTTGTAATGTTAATCGTAGCAATTGTCTTTCCATTCTCTTTGGGAATTCAATGTGTGCATGACAATGAAAAACCCCAAAGTATTCTGGTAGTTGTATTCAGCTGACGTAATAAGGAGGAACTGGCCATTTATTATTTATTTACTATCCTTGGAGAAGTATCCTACCGATGCCCGCAATCAAAGAATATAGAGATGAATGTTTGCAAAACAAACTGCAATACAATACCAATGAAAGCAGAAACTCAAAAACTAAGATTTGATCCATAACTGGGAACCACAACTAAGCTTAATTCTACTGAAGCATTCCCTCGACTTCATAAGAACAAGCAGCTGGGTAGAAACCGCTGAATGTGTCCCCAAAAAGGGCACCAACGATTACGCAAGCAATATCTCGCCAGAAAAAGTTAGTTTGTAAGACTTCGTCGGAAAATATCTTTTCTCGATAGGTTTTAGCTGGACGTCCCCTTTTAGTCTTTTAATAACATGCTCAGCATTTCCTTAAACACTCTTTGGATGGAAAAAAGTGATCTCAAATCATTATCCAGCCTAATTTTAGACTGTCTTGTTACTCAGCTTATTCTTGCGCTTCCGTTGCGCTTATATAGTGATGAAGTAATTACTTGTTTCAGATAGTTTTTTTCACATTATTATTGTCAGAGATTTCGTCAACCTTCGTCATTTCCAAAGAGTTGGTTCTCTGCTTTTATCTACGTCGACATCGATAACTACAGATTTAAAACCTCCAGTTCCTGGGATTGTGAGGTCTGTAAAACTGTGTATTAATTATCAAGAAAGATTGCCGAGGTTGACATTTTGTTGTTCGTTATTATTGTTAAATGTCCTTTTATATATAGTTCGATGGTTGTTACCGTTGCTGTTCCCTTGATTTTATTTGTTATTTTCTATTATTTTTCTGTTTATTTTTCATTTGATTATTTGTGAGTATACGTGTTTGTTATATTTCTTTTATAAAAAACGTTTAATTTGTAAATATGTTATTACCTTAGCTGTCATTAACATCAATTGCTAATGAGATCCCGAATATCAAGTAAAGCTCGTCTTCCTGTCGTCCTCCCTATCCCTGTCCCTTATTCCCTCGCTCCTTTTCTCTCTCTCTCTCTCTCTCTCTCTCTCTCTCTCTCTCTCTCTCTCTCTCTCCCTCTCTCTCTCTCCCTCTCTCTCCCTCTCTCTCCCTCTCTCTCCCTCTCTCTCTCTCTCTCTCTCTCTCTCTCTCTTTCCCTTTCCCTTTCCCTTCTTTCTCCCTCCCCTCCCTCTCTCTTTCCCTCCCTCTCTCTTTCCCTCCCTCTCTCTTTCACTCCCTCTCTCTTTCACTCCCTCTTTCTCCCTCCCTTCCTCTTTCTCTCCCTCCCTTCCTCTTTCTCTCCCTCTCTCCCACTCTCTCTCCCACTCTCTCTCCCTCTCTCCCACTCTCTCTCCCTCTCTTCCACTCTCTCTCCCTCCCCCTCCTTCTCTCTCCCTCTCCTTCCTGAGCAGTATATTACATCTCTCTAAACTAATTTAATTATCCCATTTAATAGTGTTTTAAATATACCCGCACTTGAACATACAGTTGTTGAAGACAAATAAATGATGGTAAATGAGGCTAAGGGAATATACAAAAATTTCTTGACACCTTTTTGAGGAAGATGCATCTATAAATATCGGCATCTATTTTTCATTAGTTCAATACGTCGATCTTGAAAGGAGTTTTTCCAATTGATTGGAAACTAGGAAAGATAACAGCTCTTTACAGATCTGAAAATTAAGAAGATGCAAACAATTTTCGGTCTATCTCAGTTTTATCTCGAATATATCAGGTTTTTGAGAGCACTATCTAAATCCAATTACATAATTATTGACAAAGGTACAACTAATCATCTAAGTATCAATCGGGTTCTTAATACTCTATTAAACTGTAACTGCGTCATTAGATCCAACCACGGAATGGTAGACTATAGTATTTCGTGACTTGTCAAAAACATTTGAAAATGTGGATCATTCAATATTATTGCAAAACTTCTCCATTTATGGAGCATGTAAATCGGCAGTTAAGTGTGTCCAGTCATACCTAACAGGACGTTTGCAGCTCTGTGTAAAAAATGGGGAAATGTCTTCAAATAAACCAGTAAAGTGTGGAGTATCGCAGAGCTGAATTTTATTATTCTGCTTATACACAAATGACGTACCCAACTGTATAAAATAATGATAACTATGATGATGATAATGATAATGATGATAATGTTAACATGATGATGATCATGGTGATAAGTAAAAGTTATGAATGGTCACGAGTGTGATAAGGGATTTAACATCGTGAATGAAACCTGAGCCCTTTATCACACGAGTGAGCATTGATTACCCACCTAATCTCATGACTCATTCACAATTAGATTAGTTTTTTTTTTCAGTTCAGCATAGAAGAAACGTTGGTTAGAAATTAAGATATTCACAGATTAGGATATGATAAGAAGTGTGATAAGTGGTTATCACGCTATTTTGAAAGGTTGTCACAGGCCTGAATACTGACGAGTGGAATAAGAGATTTAAAGTTTTTTTCAAGCGATGAATTGTGGATGTGTCATGAGATAACAATGATCATAATAAGGATGAAAATGATCATCGTAATGATGATGATGATGATAATTATAATAATGTTGCTAAATCTGCAAAGTGATATAAATATGTAATATAAAATAGTTTAAATATGATAATGAAGTATAATTATATAAATATGTAACATAGAGGTATATTGTTATTGAATACATACCTATATTTTAACTAGGATTTCAAAATATTGTTAAGTAGTTAGTTTATTCAATTACATTTGTTATATTACTTTTATTTAACACGGCCCCATGAAAAACAACCTTTTAATTTAAAATTTTTATCATTAGGATTACCTAGAATGGTTGATGGACTACCGTGTCAAAATATTTTTAAATAAATAAATAAATAATAAAAATAAATAAATAAGTTAATCATGCGAAGAGGAAAGATAACAACTACTGACGGCATTCTCTCGCCGTATGGAAGAGAGTTGCAGAACTTGGAGAAAAGCGGAAGTTGTAAATATCAAGGCATCCATTGAATGGGCAGGATAATGCATGAAGAAATGAAATCCCTTCGTGAAGAGTGTTTCAGGAGAGTGAACACGATGAGGGAATCAACACCTGAGCGGTATCTCTTTTTATATATTCGACAGCCTTGATAAATTGGACAAGAACAGAAATGAAAGATGTGATCGAAGAACCAGAAAATACATGAACATGTACAGTATAATGCCCTCCACTCGTTTATATTTGCCAAGGAAATTTGATATCTGTGGAAGACTGTGTTGGCCCGGCTACAGTTGGTCTAACTCATTATATCGCTATGGAGGATGAGTGTGGCAGCGAGGGACTGTAAAGCCCTAACCAGTTTAAAAAGAGAAAAAGGGAAGAAAGGGCTGCTGAATTGTGGGGAAAGGAGTCACATGGCCAATTTTCTCGGCTATCGGAAAGTATAGCAAGTGGTGCGAATTGGACGTGCACACAGAAGGAGCAACTTAACTAGGAAACCGAAGGATTGCTTGTGGCCGCTCAAATACAGCCGTTAAGAACAAGTGCGGTAATGTAAAGGATAGGCAACAAAGGAGATAGTCCCATCCCTCGTATGTGCAGAAAGAAAGGTGAAGCTATCGACCACCTGCTGAGCGATTGTAGTAAACTGGCCCCGGAGGAGTATAAACAGAACCATGCTTGTGTAGCAAAAGCTCTGCATTGAGACGTATTTGTGAAAAGGGAAGCTTGTCGGCAGTGAAAAATCATATGGAGATGCTCAGTTGGGAGAAGTGGAGAACGATAATTACAGGATTTTGTGGGGTTTTAAAATTCAGACAGCTGGAACATAAAGCCCGATGTTGTGTCATCAATAAAACAAAGAAAAAATTAATTTAAATTAAAAAAAAAAAAGAACAAAAAAAACCAGACTATGTCAAATCACTAATGTGGTCTGCCCAGAGCATTGGAGAAAGAGGACGGAAAAGTTGAGAAATACATTGACCTGGCCATCGAAATCAAAACTTCGTGGAAATTAAAATCAGTCAAGATGAACCTTCTAGTATTTGGAGCGCTAGGAACAATTTCTAACAGACTGAAGAAACACCTTCAGTAATTTGGCTCCAATATTAGTATAGCAACAACCCAGAAGTCCGTGCTTGCTGGAACGGCCCTAATCCTCAGGAGCGTCCTTGTTGTAACTTGACCGAAAGAGAAAAATAATAATAATTATAATAATAATATATAAAAAATTGTTCTCAGTTGTGATTGTTTGAGCAGTGTGATTTCAAGGTAACACAGTGCAGGACAAAAGATAACTGGGTGCCAAAAAATTTAATTCATTGGTAATTTCCTGGGAAACAAAACACCCCAATTGGAAAAAAAAAAGTCATTTAACTCATACTGCAGTCAAACTAAAACAATTCTGGTGTTCATTTTTGTCCTGAGTGTATTTTACTGCTATAGTAAGATTTTAATAAAACGAGTCAGCCTGAGTAAGCAGGCTAGTCCAACCAATATAAACATTCCCTTAGCCACAGTTTTCGACTTGGTTCCAAGTATTGACCAATCACGAGGCCGAAAACACCCATGTGATTAATGGTTTCCTATATTATCCTTTTAATCACCATTCTATTATAAAGTGCAAGGCTCAGTGACCAGCCTTATCACATTTACAGTTCATACTAGACGTGCAAAGTTTGAGCAGTCGATAAGTCTGCTGTGTGTTGTTCTGTTTGTTCCCTCAGTTCTGCTGTATGTTTGTGTCATCTTTAGTTTTGCGTATTGATTTGTTTATTTGTAATATTAAATTTCTTTTTAGAGGTGAGACTCCACTGAACTGTTTTGCCCTTAGCCCAGTTGAAGACGATCCTGACAAGTCCGAATTTGCTTGGATAACAACCACAACTTTCAAGGTAAACGAGCATTTTGCTACAGTTACTGTTGCCAGGTGACAGGCTAAAGTTTTGTATCCATTTGTACGGATACGTTTACAGGTACGGATACGGCAAGAATATCGGTGACTGGAAATAGTGGGAGTGTTTCCTTATGTACGGATGCGGATACGACACCCGTCAATACAGGAACGAGTGACCTTAGTGCTCAGCAACCCCTCGGTCACTGATCGCTAGTAACCAGTGACCCATTATGGTTGGCGGTACGAGTTTTATGACTGGGACTAAGTTAGGACGAGGGTTAGTGGCTGTGGAAATACAAAAGAAAAAATCTTATCGCGGTCATACCCATATTCGTTATCGTACCAATGGAACGTAGGTACAGAATTCATAAGTCATCTTTGAAAGAACCAGGAAGCATTAAGGCAAAATTTATAATTCCCGAAAATATGTTTTACTTTCGAAAAGTACCGCTTTTCAGTTGTAATATCACAAAGATGCGGTGATTGTTTTGTGATTGGAAATCGCTCGATTTTCCTGGTTAGACTTTAACTAACGTTAAAATTTTTTTCATTGGTTTTTAGTCTGGTAATATCCCCCAGATGTTCATTGATCGCTCAATGCCAGGAATTCTCATCGAATATATGGAAAATATAAAAAAGTGTAGCGAAACATTGAAAAATAGCGGAACTCGAATGTAGTGGAGTTACAAACCAGTGCAAAAATAAATTTAAAGAATAAGTTATTCAGCTGAAGAGGACAGAAGGAAACATGTAACATTTTGTCTCCCGTTCGTTCCCGCCTACACCAGATCTTAAGTAAATCGTAGAATAATTTTAACTTCTTACGCCAAACATCTTCATTTCCGACTCAAACACGTCGATGACTCGCCTGTGTAAACAGTTTTGTTCAAGCTGCCTGCCGTCCTATACAATCTCCGCTGTTAGAAAGCCGAAACAAAGTCTCTCCTTGATATGAAGACATTCGTTGAAATTTAGACCTGAACGTTTATAAGTTTTTGAATCCGATGAATTCTTTTCCCATCATTGGGGTACGTTGGGGTAACTAGGACGTATCTAACAGGGGCCTTGAGGGGCCCTCAGCAAATTTTGGGGGGAAACTCTAGAACAGATTTTAGGGAGTGCCTCTCAAACAATCAAATATATCATCCTGCACACCTACAACTGGGAAAATGTCAAACTTCATAGAGGTTGATGATTACATTTCTCGACAAGTTTGGTTGGCCCAGTAAATTTTAGGGAGTTGCCCCCCCAGGCCATCCCTGCAGTTATGCAAATGGTGCTGCACATGCAAGACTGCTTATTGTCTGCGATGGTTCTTTGGTTCCCAAGTCCATCAATGGGTACCCCTAACAATTCTTGGTGCCCGTGATGGAGGTAGAATACATGGCTCGTTAATGGTAATCTTGAATGTTCGTGGGTGCCTTTGATGCCAAGTCACTCACCCCGATGGGTTTTTCTTCTTCAACTGTCTGGGGAATGTTCCTTTGAGCGGTATTAATATCCTTGCTATACTCCTGCTATACCACCACAAAAGGCCCCTACAGCTTAGTGAAGAGATTGTTTATTAATGTAGAAGTTGACGGAAACCATATCTGATACCGGCAGCCGTTCCTTGTTTCTTAACCGTTTCCCTCCCCTGAATAAAATAGTCTAGCATTAGTCAGAACAGAATATTTAAAGTCTGCACAAATCATTCTTGAAAGGACAATTTGAACCAAACTTAAATTACGTTTTAACAATTGTGTCACTTTCATTAAACTACAACGAGATCGTAGCCAGTAACTTTGTCGGAACTTTCTGTGAGAAAAACCGTAGCAAGTTGTTGAAACAGCTCGGCATGGTTAACCTCCACTTCAGTGAATAATTGTTATATATATATATATATATATATATATATATATATACATATATATAAACATAGATACTGCGAAAATTTTTCGCCCTAGTCACCACGCGTGTAAATGAACTCCAAGCATGTCGAGATTAGTACCCTTGCCCGCTCGGACCTTCGGCCCTCGCACCTCACTTCGCGCGGTGGGCGAAGGGAATATGCCAGCACGGCTTGGCACAACATAGCTTATAAACTAGGCTCTAGTCAAATAAAATATGTGATGACATCAGGTCGGTTCAAATTGCAGCAAATCAAGGAACGATCATTTCTTTAAGATTATCCTTCAAAATCACTTGGAACGTTGCACACAGATGCAGACACCAAACGTAAAGAACATGGTTAATTGATATGTCACCGCTAATCGATTGGTTTCAACTCTAAATTTCTCAGGTAAAATATAACGTGAAAATATAGAAGAGGCGCGGTCAGGTAAACACATAATTTTAATGGAAGAGACGTTCTTTGACCAGAAAGTTTTTATTTGGACGAGCTTTCGGCCACTAGACTGTGGTCTTCGACAGGTACAGAACTAATGAAAGATAGCTACTTATATACTAGAGGTTACATCATCAGATAAAAATAAAAATGACAGCTATACAAAGAATGAAAGTAAGGTGATTAGCAGCAGCATTGTTTCATAACTATATTCATGTATTGTTTTGGTAATGGCTTTGAATTGTTATCAGCGTCCTTTGAAATTTCCGTGTCCCAAGATTCTAGTGTCTTCCTTGTTCTGTAGTTCCCTTTATCGATAATTTTTCCATTGTCGAACCCAATTTTATGTCCGTTATTCCATGCATGTAATGCGATATTCGATCCCGGTGCGTAATTCGTCACGTTTCGGATGTGTTCTTTCTTCCTGGTCTCAAACGATCTCCCAGTTTCTTCTATATAAGACCATGAGCATTCCAAGCAAGGGATCTTGTAAATCCCGTTCGTCTGTTTTTCTGGTTTAACCCCGTACTTTGGTGAAGGAAACAGTTGCTGTAATGTTGTTAATGGTTTAGTCATTACAGTTAGGTCGTATTGGCGCAAGGTCCTTGTTAACTGTTCAGTTATCCTTTTAATGTAAGGCAAAGTGGCGTAGTTTCGTTGCATTGTGTCAGGTGGGTCAACATTTTTAAAGAACAAGCCTACCAGTTCTTCAGGTGATGGACTGGTATGGGTTAATTGCATGTCCTTGATAATGTTGTTGAGGGTCAGTGGGTAACTGTTTGCCCCTAAGGCGTAAGTCACATGTTTGAGTTCATTAGTTTTTTCTTCTTGTGTATTTGGTAATGTTAGAGCTCTGTGTATCAATGTCCTAGCAGTGCTAATCTTATGTTTACGTTCATGATGGGAATTGTAGTCCAGGTATCTGTCAGTATGTGTTGGTTTCCTGTAAACGTCAATGTAAACTTTTTCGTTTCGTCATGAATTTGTAGTGTCAAGGAATGTAAGTTTGTCATTGTTTTCACGTTCAATGGTAAATTGTATGTTTGGGTCGATTGATTTGAGCGTATCGTGGAATGCCGGAACAGTATTCTTTTTGATGATGGAAAAACTATCATCTACAAAGCGCTTCCACGTTTTTGGTCGTGCAGGGGTTGTGTTAATGGCCTTTTCTTCTAGGCTTTCCCTACAGAGATTTGTAACAACTCTGCTTACCTGACTCCCCATAGCACATTCGTGTACTTGTTTGTATGTCTCTCCTTCGAAGACGAAATAGTTATCAGAAAGGACAAAGCTGAGGAGTGAAATTATATCATCAATGTCCATTTTTGTTCTTGATTTGAGGGTGCTATCTTGCTCTAGTTTTTGTCGGATGTAATCACAAGCTTTTTCGACTGGTACCTAGGTAAATAGTGAAGTGACATCAAATGATACCATGACTTCGTCATCGACGATAGTGATATCGGCTATTTCCTTGGCAAACTGAGTGGAATTTTCAACTGCAAAGCCATTTTTGTTCTGTAGTGGAGATATTATGTCAGCCAGGAACTTGGGAGTGTTGTATAGAGCCGAGCCAATGGAGGTGACTATGGGTCTTAAAGGGTTGCCTTGCTTGTGGTGTTTGACTGATCCCCTTATCGCAGGTGGTAAACCATCAGTAGAGTAAAGCCTATTGTATGTTCTTTCTTCAAGTTTTCCTTGATTTCTGAGGGTTAGGAGCCTACCGTTCAATTCTCTTTCGATCTTTTTGAAAGGTTGCTTTTTCACCTTTTGGTAGGTTTTTTCATGTGAAAGCCTGAGTAAGGCTTTCATTCTCTTCTGTCCATCACAAGGAAGCAATTCTCTTTGTCCGCTTTCATTATTATACGAGTCTTGCCATTTTTCAGTTCTTTTAAGGGCTTTTGGTCTTCAATCGTGGTGTTGTGGGCAGGTAAATGAGATTTTTCAAGGATGCTGGAGGTGGATGATCGAACCGAGTCTTGGGATTCTTGAGGTAGGTTTTTGATGGCAGCTTCAACTTCAGCGATAATGTTCTTGTAAGGAATGGTGGTAGGGGTTATGGAAAACTTCGGACCTTTTTCTAAGATTTTGTGTTGTGCGTTGCTCAGCGGCTTTGTGGAAATGTTGACGACTCCATTAGTTTTGTCGATTGTGGTGGAGTTGTATTCAATTTGTAGGTTCCTTAATTTTTTTGCATGTCTTTCGTTGATGGTGTTTTGGACTGATTGGGTTCTTTCCATCATGAAGCGTGAAAAATCAGTAAATGTTTTTTTTGTTACCCACTGACAACCCTCAACAACATTATCAAGGACATGCAATTAACCCATACCAGTCCATCACCTGAAGAACTGGTAGGCTTGTTCTTTAAAAATGTTGACCCACCTGACACAATGCAACGAAACTACGCCACTTTGCCTTACATTAAAAGGATAACTGAACAGTTAACAAGGACCTTGCGCCAATACGACCTAACTGTAATGACTAAACCATTAACAACATTACAGCAACTGTTTCCTTCACCAAAGTACGGGGTTAAACCAGAAAAACAGACGAACGGGATTTACAAGATCCCTTGCTTGGAATGCTCATGGTCTTATATAGAAGAAACTGGGAGATCGTTTGAGACCAGGAAGAAAGAACACATCCGAAACGTGACGAATTACGCACCGGGATCGAATATCGCATTACATGCATGGAATAACGGACATAAAATTGGGTTCGACAATGGAAAAATTATCGATAAAGGGAACTACAGAACAAGGAAGACACTAGAATCTTGGGACACGGAAATTTCAAAGGACGCTGATAACAATTCAAAGCCATTACCAAAACAATACATGAATATAGTTATGAAACAATGCTGCTGCTAATCACCTTACTTTCATTCTTTGTATAGCTGTCATTTTTATTTTTATCTGATGATGTAACCTCTAGTATATAAGTAGCTATCTTTCATTAGCCCTGTACCTGTCGAAGACCACAGTCTAGTGGCCGAGAACGTTTCTTCATTTAAAAATATGTGTTCTCTCTCATGGGCCGAGCGTCGCAGATAGAAACGTTTTCAGTAACTTTACCCAAAAGCAAAACAAAGAATGAAGAGAACCGTGATGTGGATGGGAAGAGAAGGAAGGGGTGAAATGTGTGAAGGGAAGAGGAAACGAGTGAAGACACGGAAAACAGTTGTGGAAGGAGGAAGAGAAACAAAAAGCCAGAAGGAAGTAAATAGGGACTGCAAGGACGAGAAAAAAACTAGTGAGAAGAAAATAGGGCAGTAAAAGGCTAAACACCAGTGAAAATATTTAAAAAAATTCTACAAGAAAAATAGAAGTTCAAAAGCTGAAGAGAAGGAGGAAATAAAACTACCCTAGGATGGCTGAAAGAGATGAAAATGAAGACACTAAGTTTTGCAAATGTAAGCAAAAATTAATCTAGGATGGGCAATAAAAAGAGCAGAGATTGAGAGAAAAGTAAAAAACTAATTCAATAAAAACCAGTGAGCTAGACACGAAACTTGACAAACGGTGGTGCAGGAAGAAATAGATTTTATTATTTGACGGATGGATTACTATGCAGTGTTACATAAAGGTGATTTTTCATCGTTATTGGTCAATACTAGTCTGGAAGTGGAATTGTCAAATGTAGCTTGTAAGTCATTACTTTTTCCTGTGTAAGCGCATAAGCCAAAGAATCTGAGAAGTGCCACTGCTGGGATCCAAATGAGCCCAAGTGTCACGATAATGATGACGAAAGCATAGGCCCAACCAGGGAACTCAACCCCTGGAACTTTTATACCCTGAAAGAAAAGAAACAGAAGTGTCACTTTAAATGATTAAAGTAAGAATTATTAAAGTAAATAAAAATCTGGCGCTATTACTACACACCTTGTTCGCGGATTCAACGTATTACACCAAAATTCTAAGCGGCAATCATGAAGAAACATAATGAAGTTATGACTCACCTATCAATTAATCAATATTATTAAGGTTGGAAGAACTCTCAAGGCGCAAATATTTTGTTTTATGACAATGGACATTCAAACCGGACGGTTGAGAGCCAGAAACGAAACGTTTCTATTTGCTGATTCTGCATGAAAGTCATCAGAAAGACGGAACAAAGTTTGCAAACCATGTCCTTCCATTGAATGGCTGAACTTTGACCTTGAGATTAAACTCTTAGGAGTGCATTTGTTTTCTTCGTAATTCAAATTCATATCTCTGCGTTTGATCACTGGGTCAAACAGTTTTCCTTGTACTTGATATATTACGCGAATGATATAGTTTCCCACACAAAACTGAATTTTGGGAGAAAATCGAGGTAAAAGTGGTTTCATTAACTCTTTCCCGGCAGGATGTATCCTTTTGAAAAGTCAAATCGTTTGGCGTTAGCCAGGGTAAAGTAAAATACGACTGATCATGCGGGAAAGAGTTAAGTTGCATGGTCTTTGCTTTTTTTCCCTTGACATCAGGATTTGGCGCCTCCTAAATATAGCTTGAAGAAGCAATTACCCTCGTAGCCCTTTACTACGCTACGCTTTTCATTTACAGCCTATAGAGCTCCAGTCGAAAGCTTGTTGTATCAAACATTCGGTCACAGTTCTTCTTCGTATGTGTGAAACCACCATGACCTTCATACTTTTCTTTAACATCCTTTACATAAGTAGACAATGTCATACAACGAACCTTATGCTTATTCCAAACTGCGTATGTCACACCCTTCCTCCCCATGTTTACAAGACCTGCAACCAGGAGCGCAAAATTCAACAGTGGTCCAAGGTACCTCAATGTGATGATCCAGTACCAGCCAGGCCTGACGTTCGTCATAAATTCGATGTCATCTAAAAATCTAAGATGGTTGAAATCAAGGTTGCACTCTTTGAAAAGCACTGTCAAAAGCGTACAATGTACTTCTGAGATATTTCAGAATCATCCTCAAGGTAACATGATTACAATATTTCATAATAGACCATGCATGATTCTGAAATCTAATCGAATTTAGAATATTAAACAACGGGACTGCGTTTTCTTTAACGAGATTAGCAACGGGAGCCAAGCTTGAGTTGACCGTCTCTTATAGAAAACAAAAGAGAGTTGTTTAATTTTGGAGAATAAATGTGGTAATTTAACAGATTTTAGCATAAATATGATCAATTTGGTTGGTCAATTTGAAAATAAAGGGTAATTTTCATCGGCTTATTACATTATATCTCCTATAAGTGGATCGCACATAGTCGGATAGCCAACGAAATACTCGGATTTGTGATGTAAAAATTTAGACTTACAAAATATACACTGCATGACACCACCATGAAAGATAGCAGATGCACTTTTAAGTATTATGCTTTCCCAACTTCGATTAGCTCCAATGACTAGTAACAGTTGAAGAAAACTCAACATGTTTCTATGATGGGTTTTTTCTTGCTAAATTCAATCTTCTTGAAGCCCGATCTTCCTATATTTCAACAAGATACAACTCTTGCTGGCAATGGATTATGGTTAAATCAATTTTTTCTCAAATTTCCATAAAGTTCACAATCATAATGCAAGGCAGTAGAAATTTAATTTCGCATCACTAAAACTGAAGACCAGGACGGGAATAAAAAAGTTTTGTCAGTAGGCGAGTGGAAGTTTGGAATAATATTTCAGTTCAACTGGATATGATTGCAGTAAGTCTTCAGATGGTATCATTTGGTGATACTCATTTTTAGTGGCCAAATTATTGTACAATGTTTGTCCGAGATTTCTAATTAATCTATACTTGGTACCAGCCGTCGCGTTCGACGCGAAGTCATGGGTTACTCAGGTTACCTGTCTGTTCCATAGATAAAGTTTATCCCTATGAATTCGAAAATTCCGACATATAACAGAGTCAGGCCCAGCGCATAAGAGTCAAAGAGCTGCAGCCAATACTCTCCGGAATGCTGGCAAAACACAAGGCCAATCAAATAAAGTAATATGGACACGATTGCTAAAAATAGAACGTAGAAGAACGTCAGTTATATAAAAATCATGTGTGGATACTTAATTAGCATGTAAGCAGGAGATTTCTATGTTATCAGACAGAAATGACCCAAGAGTAAGAACCAACTAGTATTCAAAATTTAAAAGAAAAAGAAACAGTTAAATTTCTATTATGTGATAAAAGCGTGATTTACCGTAAAAATAATTTGTAAATTTGAAGAAAGGTAACTGATTTGGATGTTTTTGTCACTCCGCATTTTGTGGTTGTCTTAGTTTTTTTGGATATTGTATTGGAATTTACATCGCAACAGGAATGGCATAATTGCCAGGGTCCCTCCCCAACTTAAAAAATCGTGGCCACCCCAAGGGACACTACAATGCAGAGAGTATAATGCAATTTTTAAGTGCCATCAAATTTGACATTTTCTCACTTGCAGGTGAACAAAATGACATATGTAAATGTAGTAGACACACGACTCCACGTCTGTACAACCGAACTCTTTGAGTATCCTTTTATTGCATATAGAGTTATTGATAAAGTTCAGTAATCCGTACCAAATGTTATGTTGCCCCCCCCCCCAAAAAAAAAAATTACTAAGGCCTCTCCAAAGGACCCCACTAGAAATGTCCTTGTTACGCATTGCACTGTAGAGACGTATCACAGAAATAGCAGGACGCGAAGTTGAGAGAATTGCTTCGTGTAAACCATGTTTAAAATCTCCGCTCCATTGTCAAGTCGTTTTTATTTATTCGGCGCATATGTGTTGAGTGAGGCAGCCAGATTCCAGCATCTAGAGTAGAACACTAGCTTGTTATTACTAAAAGATTATGGTGTGATTGTTGTCTCAAGGTAAGAAGATTAGAAAGATAGAAGGAAGGTGAGAAGGTAGGAAAGAGTGAGGGAAGGAAAGATGGAAAATACCTGCGAGATATTCTTTCTTAATTTTCACCAGGTTCATATCTCGTATTGGTGTAATAATTCCGGTAACAACGCCAAAAATACTTCCCACACCCAACGTCAGTAACATACAGAAAAACAGCACTGCCCAGATTTGTGGAACAGGCATTTTTGTGATTGCTTCAGTGAAAGTGATAAATGACAATCCGGGACCTTGAGCCACCTAAAATAAATTTTTGATGAAGATTTTCAAACTCATCTATAATTCATTAAAGAAATATAAAGAAAAGTTACAATCATATTGTATCAAGACGTTAGATCAAACATTTTTACAAATTAAAGCAATTTTACTTCGATTGTCTATGAAATATGATTCGCTTGAAAACCTGTATCAAGCCGAGTGACATAATGATTGTTGGGGAGATTCAGAATACTTACCTCACCCAGATATTCATCCAAACTCTTGCAGGAAACGTTTGCAGTTGTATTTTGTTTCATTTCTTCCAAACATTCTTTGTAGGTGGTTTTTCCCTGCGTCAGGTAAAACAATTAAGATCACTGATGCACTTTTGTGACGTTTCACCCCCTTCCATTGGCATTTCTACGTATTCGTTTTCCATAAGGAGCTATTATATGGAGCTATTCATTAAATCCTTCCACTTCTATTTCGTTTTTTCCATATGTTTTTTCTTTGTCTTTTTCTTACCACATTATTTTCTTTATTTTTACATCTCTTTTTGCGACTACCTTTTCATCAGTGTCTGCACCTTTTTACTTCTTTTCTCTTCTCCTCTCTGTATTCCCTACTCTCTTTCTTTCCTCCCCTCTTCCTATCCCCTTTTTCTCTTCCCTCCTCATTCCAATTCTTTTTTCCTCTTCCCTCCTCCTTCTAGCCATAGTCGTTCCCTTTCTACAATTGTTTACTCCCTGCTAATCAAGTTAATTTTTCCTCTTCCTTTCATTGCTTTTTCTTGACCTCTCCTTTCAAACACGCTAATCTTCTCTGGCTCCTTGTTTTCTTCTGACACTGCCTCCACCTCCTCTCACCTCTCCCTCCTTAATTCCATTGTATTCCGTTCTTCGTTTACCTTTCTACGTCTTTTTGCTGTTTCCACCTATCTCTTCTCCCTAGGTCTCCCCTTTCGCCTCCTCTATTTTTTCTTTTTCCTCTCCCTTTTTATTCGTCATTATATTCTCTTCTTCTTTCGGCATATTTCCTTATTCCTTGTCTTCATCCCATTCTTTCCCCTTCTTTCAAATTAAATCACAGCTTTTCTAAAACATCGTGGACAGTAAATCGTAAGAATAAATGTACTCGTGTGCTTACCTTGAATCCCAAGACACTGAATACTACAACGCTTGCAAACACAGAGGTTCCACAGTTTATTATTGATATTACAATAGCGTCTTTTTTGCAGTTGTTTTTCTGCGGGTTGTAACTAGCCATGGCAATAAGACCACCAAAACACAAACTTAATGAGTAGAAGATTTGAGAGGCGGCGTCCGTCCACACTTCTACGTTCCAGAGAAGCTCAAACTAATAACAGGAAAGAAAGAAATAAGAAATTGGTCACTGTCTGCTAAGATGGATTCACTTTAGCTGGAGATTAAAACATATTCCATTGACATCCTGTTCCTAAGTATAGCTAAACTAACCCAGATGTTTTACGAGTGGTATATTAGGGCAAAATTTTTTAACAAGGGGAAGCGATAAGGTCACGTCAGTGTGACTTAGTCGAATCTCTCAAAACTCGTTGTTGTCTGTTCTCATGATGACTTAAGCATATTTCGCCGTCAAACATATGGTTTTGCACATATATATGTACACATACATGCATATTACATATAAAGTATGGCCAGGGGTAGATATACTCGATAACCTGTTTTGATTTGATTAAATCGCTTTGATATTCATTAATGGCACCTGTTTGTAATATATTCGTGTAAATGTCGCGTTATTGAGTTTAGTTCAGTTCCTATTTTAGCTTTTAATATGATAAATATGTTCTTCATCGTAGCAAATGCATGTATGGTCTCGTGGATTGGTGGTCTAAATACTGAGTAATCTGAAGTTAAACCCATCTATACCTATAAGGACATGTCGCGGTAACTACATCACGATGGAGGGTACAGAACTATAGGAAGAAGAAAAGGAAGGAATGGCGAGAGAGGGAAGAACGGTGGCATTGCAGACATGGTAGAGAGAAAGTCAACGAATGGAAAGTTTGAAGTGGGGGATTTTGGGTTAAAATCACTTGAACAGTTAAAAATTGAGCTGCCCATCTAAAAAATTAAACTGGTTTAAAAAACATTGAGTTGGTTCAAAAACTTAAGCCAGGTCAAAGACAGGAAGAGAGAGAGATAGATAGATAGATAGATAGATAGATAGAGAGAGAGAGAGAGAGAGAGAGAGAGAGATTTACATACACTTATAAACTATGGGGCGACATTTTCAGAAACAAAAATTCGACTTCTTTGGTCTTTTTTACTAGATTGAATAATGTTTTCTTTAAAACTCAACTAAATGTTAAATCAATGTCTGGACTTCTCACCGTTAATTGACGAGTTTTCAGATTTCAAGGCTCGAAAGAGCCTGTTTTAAATTTTAAATCACATTTTGAGTAATAATTGAAAAAGCAGAAAAAATACTTGCTTCTACAGGCTTACCTCGTTTAGTTGTATACCAACACTACGCAATATACAATTATTATAGCATGAGAAGCTTGTGGTTCTTGGGGTTCTAGGGCCAAGGGGGGCACCTTCAACAGAATTTGCCCCGGGCGAATTATCACCAAGGTACGGCCCTGCTTACACATGCACGAACAGATGTACTTACGCTTACAAGAAACCATAATCGTATAAGTGCATGAAAAACGTATAAATATTAACGTCAATGTGAATGTTTGGAATAATTTTGTTTTTTTACAATTTGGGAAATCACGACTAAGTTATCCAGATATGTTTTCGAAATATTGAGCTTTTGTAATTAAATGAACGGCTCAGATATGATTATAAGAGAACATGTGTTCCCAAGGAGTTATCACGTTGCGATTGAAATTAAGAAATCACGATCAAACGTGCAGAAACATTGTGTAGAGTGAAACGTTTTAATTTCACTATATGACAACAAAGAATGCATACCAGAACAAGTGCGATCACTTTTGAAGAGCCGTTTATAGGAAGCCTACATTTAGTCATCTTTCACTTACTCTACAGTCAGACCGGGAACATTGTCGAACCGTTTTACCTTCGGTGTAAACATTCGTTTAAGGCCATCCTCCGCTCCATCCAGAGTCACACCACGAAAGAAAAATATTGTGAGGACAATGTAGGGAAATAATGCTGTGATGTAAGCTGCCTAAAACAATTAGAATTAAAATAGTTCGATTTAAAAGTAGTTAAAAAGGAAAAGGGAATAAAAAGAAAAGGAGGGGATAGAAAAGTAAAAGAAAAGGGAAGGAAAGAGAGGGAAAGAAAAGGAAAGATAAGAAATGAGAAGGAAAGGAAAGGAAAGAAGAATCAAAGGAGAGATAAACCAAAGTCAAATAAGGGAGACTTAACGGCAGTGCTAAACTTTAATCCAACACAATCGAATTCATGTCCGAATTCGAGTACTGTCAGTGGAAGTCCAAGTCGAAGAAAAGTTTTGATTTGTTATTATAAATAGAAAAATAACTGGTAACTGTTGCTGAGAACAAAATATTTACTCTGAAACTATCCAAACAACATAGATATTGACAATTCAACGATTAAATTTAATTTACAATACTTATGTCAACAGAATTGGATCAAGTGCAGTTTAGCAGATGCTTCTGAATTAGTTAGGCAATCGGGGATTCAACTCACCCAACCCTTACCCTACCTCTAACCTTAACGTAAACCTAACCCAAACCCTAACCCAAACCGTAACCCCTAACCCAAACCGTAACTCCTAGCCTAAACCAATCCTAATCCTGAAAGGTCAATGGTTTGTTAGCGTCCGCTGTAGTACACCCCAGCCACAGAATTGAATACCGTTAATTAGGTAAAGCAGACTGGATTCGACAATGATTTCAGACCAATTCCTCGAGCCCTGTGATTAAAAATGGGATGTAATAAAATGCAACGGAATAAAATGTAATGTAATGTAATGCAACGTAATGCAATACCTTGCAATGTTATTGTAAGGTAAGGTAAGGTAAGGTAATGAAAAAGAATGTTCAAGCTTGGAATACAACAAGATTGTTGAACGAGAAGGAGTTGAAACGACATACAACATATAAAAAGATAATAAAATCTGGAAGACAAAAGGGAAGAGAAAGAAAGGAAGAAAAAGCATGAAAAGAAAGGGAATTGATAAAAGAGGAAGTGGGATGGAAAAACAGCGGGAAAAAACGTAAGAAACCCGAGAAGTCAGTCGAACACCTGCTTATTGCCATATGTTTGGCTGGTTATTCGCGTGTCTAACTCGTTTCTCTCGTCTCTTGTCTCTTGTCTCCCTTTGAAAACGTTTCTTATATGCCCTATACTACAGGTTCCTTAAAAATGGCAGGCTTTTTGATTCCTAGGCAGTGCACAGCCTAGGAAGCAAGAACGAAATACCA
The DNA here is from genome assembly GCA_030142905.1 of Heliopora coerulea. NCBI lineage: Eukaryota > Metazoa > Cnidaria > Anthozoa > Scleralcyonacea > Helioporidae > Heliopora > Heliopora coerulea. The sequence continues at coordinate 4,403,923 of JASJOG010000006.1, read as the reverse complement.
TCAAATTAAAACTATTTATGGTAATCGATGTAAATTTTTCTTAAATATGTATTCGAAATATTCGGGTTTCAGTAATAACCAAGAGCGCATATTTTCAACAGTTGTTTTATAATTGTTGATTAAAAATTCCGTTACCTTTCCCGTGGACTTTATTCCTCTCATCGTACCAAGGTATATGACGAACCATGCGAGAAGCAAGACCAAAGCTAAATGCCACTGTATACCACCACTTTCCTCGATAGACGGAGAAAGGTCCAATGCCTTGCGGTACCAATAGTAGGACGTCTTGCCGGCCATATCGCATTCTGAAACATTCTTGCTACTATTTATCGAGGGACAGTCTTGATATGGGAGAGGGTTCTGAAAGGATATGAACAGATAATAAAAACACCAGCCGATGACCATAGTGTAATAAATCCCGATGATTGCTGATGCCACGAATGAGGTCAGGCCAACTCCTCCCAAATAAGGATTGACTTCGTTCCACACACCTACAGCGCCTAAGCGCAGGCGCTGTCCCATACCAAGCTCGACAAGAAACAGAGGAATACCAAGGACAAACAAGGATAGGAAGTAAGGGATCAGGAATGCGCCTATAATGAAACGAGAAGGCTCAGTAATGACTGCACTACATCGTTTTAATATAATACAAAATTATATTATTATAATTAATTAAAATATAATATAAAACATAAATTAAAATATAAAACAAAATAAAAAAGAAACTGTATCTACATTATGATAGTAGCACCGTGGCGCCATCCAATTTTACTCTAGTTTGCCACTGTCTTGAAGGGGTTAAAGGTTATGTACCAATGGAAATACGAGAAACTCATTCTTTCAAGGCTGGTTTCCATATCGTTGTATCTGTCGTATCTGTCGTGTCTGTCGTATGAAAAAAATTCATACGACAGATACAACTATATGGAAACCTCCCGTACAACCGCTCAATACGACAGAAACGACAGATACAACTTGTTGTATGAGATAGAATGGATTCTATCTCCTGCAACAGATACAACAGGAAATGGGCGTGATACGACAGCATTTTGTTAATAGAAACCATCGCATGCGACTCATACGACAAATGTAACAAAAATGTGTCCCAGAATGCACCTCTTTTGTTTTCAACATGGCGGCGGAGGTCGAAAGTGACGTTGAATGCTCGGTCGCCTCTTTCATGGAAGAACTTCAGCGCTATAAATGCCTTTACAACAAATTTTCGAAAGATTACAAGAAAAAACAAGTTAGAGATAACTGCTGGCTAGCATCGGGCAAGAAGTTTAATATGACAGCTGAAGAAGCGGATTAATTTAATGTTGATATACCCAGTCCCCCTCGGCTGTTGTTGTAGCAGAAGCGACAGATACGACAGATACAACTTTAACGGAAACCCAAGATACACAACTGTCGTATGAGTTGCATCGAGTTGTGTTTGCGCTGCAGGAGGCTAGTTTCATACGACAGAAACGACAGATACGACAGATACAACGATATAGAAACCAGGCTTCAAGCGCAGACTGATCATCAGAATAAAATGTAGATGGTCTTTACGCAAAACATTTGTTTCTCGTCAACTTATTTCTGCCAGTATACAATCTATTCAGTGAAAAGCTATCGAGGCAGCACTCTATTGTTTATAGAACACAAAATAACCCGGGTAGTTGCCAATTAACTTTTGCCAGGTTAATATCCGAATAAAAATCAGGGTCACAAACACTGTAAGATGAACCTATGTGACTCGGATATTTCTCGGATGTTGGTGTTATCTGGGTAATTTTATCCCTATTCAAACGTAGGGTTAAATTGTGTCGGTCGTACTCAATCTGATTACAAAATTTTTACTTGATTGTCAGTCAACTGAAACTTAATCAGTAGTAACTCAAATAAGTAAGTGATGTGTGAAACGGACTGCAAAATGATAGACTGATTGCTTGCTTGCATATGAACATATAATCTTGATCATCAAAAGATTGATATTAACATTGATATTAACGTTATTTTAGATCACTGCACAGCTTCAGTATTAGTTTTGATTCCGTAAAAATTTTACGCACTTGACATGCAATTTTGTTCCAACTTGAATAGAACTGTAATTTTCAGAAATTTCAAAGACGAGTGCAGAAGCGACACACAATCGAGGACGAGAATGCAAGAATCAGGGGTCGTGCCAGAGGGGGCAGAGGGGACTACACCCCATGTCGAGGAACTTTAGGCCCCCCGTAGGGGAAAAAATTACCAATTTGTCGCAGAATTACACAAATGATAACACATTTATATATTGTACAAACTATGAATGCTCGTTACAGATTTAACCAAGAAAGATAATAGATTCTTCTAGTCAGTTGTTGGGGCTATTCTTTTCGACCTTCAAAAAAGGAAATTATAAAGAGGGCGTGGTCCTGGCCCCTCTGGTTTAGCCCTCCTGTTGGCGACGTTAGCTCCTGCGTCGGGGAATTCCTGGCGCCACCCCTGGCAAGAATACAAGAATGCAACACGACAAGATTTCCCTTCTCTTCGTAACGTGCACACTCGGTCGATTAGACTCTTTATTTCGACGTGATCACAACCAAGCAGTATTATACAAACTTCGCCTATATATAGTGTTTGTTTTTGCACGTGAATAGCTTACTGTATTTTACATTACACAATATGACTATTGATACTATTGGGAAACTACATGAAACTACTTTTACTGAGAACTATGCTGCTGTTGATGGCCTAGTAAAACTACATGTATTATTCCGCCACGAGCCATGTGACAGGATTATTAACTAATTTTACATTTACTATGTGCTGTCAATGTTGGGAAAAATCCCACATTTGCGTAGTGTCATGTTACTCATTTACACAGCAATACTCGTTATACCTTTGCGTAGTGATCGCTTGCGTATGCACACAAGCATGAAAACTAATCAACTATTATTACCTAACTAACATTAACTAACATTTTAACAACCGTCAATAAACAACATGTCACAGAAACCGTTTTCGTGAGAAGTTATTAAAGACTTGTTAATTGATAGCGAAGTCTATGAGGCAAAGTATTTGCCTGAGATTTTCGTAACAACGAAGCAGCGAGGTCGATGCGTAAAAGCATGAGGAAAATACTTTCCTGTACACATCGGACAAATTAAAGAGGTTAAAAAGGAATGTATTATAAGGCTTTTGATTTATTTTCTACCATTTTTAAGGGTGTTTTCATCTTTAGTGGTTCAAAATTCTCCTGTTAACCTTGCCCCGCAACTGTTTTGTTTAGCTTCACAACTGGCTTTGAAAAAAAGCTGCACTAGTATTCTGGTCCATTATGTTCTTCAGGTTTTTTCAACGTAGGCTCCTATTTCCCCTTAATTTTCATCGAATTCAATTCAAAGATTTTTCCCTCCAGAGCTTACTGGTCAATAAAAAGCGTTCAATGAGAAAAAAAGTCGTATTAGTCTGCAGCATGTAGAACTACTGTATGTTCTATGTTGTGGAATACTTGCGGCGACAAATAACACTACATATCTCCCCGTCAGCGTGATTTTTGTCTGACCTCGTGAGAACCAGGTGAATCTCTCACACGACTCCGTTGTTAATGTGTCACTCCAGATATTTTGTTGGTGTTACGCAGTCATTCCTCGCCTCGAAACAAGAAAGACTTTGAAAAAGATAGACTTTGAGAAGTTCAAAATGAGATGAAACAGCATTTTCTTGCTGATAATGTTGAACAATACAAGTTAGGTTAAGCTTCAGAACTTATCGATAAGGTTGTCGGGACAGTTCCGGTGAAATTTTTGCCATTTCAAACTCTGCGAACCCCAAAGGAAATTCATTTCCCTTCAGTCCGATTACATTAAAGCCACGCCAATGATGTCCAACTCTCATGAAAGGCCCTGAATCTCATACAGGCTGATAGAACCCACGCCATATCGAATTGAGTAAGAAAATAATCATATCATGATAGGAAGAAGCCGTTTTATCATCTGCCATTGGATATTCTAAAACTCATTAATAATTCATGCTATTTTACACAATTACAGAACTATATTCTATCAGGTGCATACCGTCACATAAGGGCTTGGATCTCATACTACAGCGGCCTGTGGGGGATGATGTCAAACTCACAGATAAGGTGATCATAGAATGCCTGTCAGGTATTTGAAGAGGTATTTACAGCTAAAAATACCAGCGTGAACTCTTTAATAATTCGCCAACGCATCAAATTAGAGAATGAAATCGGCTGTAATGTATTTGCTGTAGATTAGCAGTTTTATTTCAGAATCATCCTCAGGGTATTATGAAATGATAACTTCACAATTAACCTACACTGTTGAAGTCAACTGAAAAATGTTGACTCGAGCGGGATTTGAACTCGCACCTTCGGGATACCGGTCCGCCGCTCCGCCGCTCTACCTGTTGAGCTATCGAGTCCACAGGGATTGGAGGCGAGTTTTTATCCAATTTAAGTGCACGAAATATTCTCGCGACAACTTAACGCTATCCATGAGATTGGATGTACAGTGTTTCAATTCTATTTCAGAATCATCCTCAGGTTATTATGAAATGATAACTTCACAATTAACCTTCGTTTCAAATCCCGCTCGAGTCAACATTTTTCAGTTGACTTCAACAGTGTAGGTTAATTGTGAAATTAGCAGTTTTATTATTATTACTATCATTATTACTATTACTATCATTATTACTATTATTATCATTATTACTATTATTATTACTATCATTATTACTATCATTATTACTATCATTATTACTATTATTGAGGAAAGTCAGCTCATACGAGCCAATGAGGTGGTTTAGCCCAAATTGCCATATTATGCCAAAGTGGGCACATGTCCCATAACTATTATTATTATTATTATTATCGTTTTGTACAGCCTTTTGGCTGGAATTTTTAACTGGAAATCAAGTCACATCCCGCGACTTTAGATATCCAGCACTCTTCTCAATATTTTCACTGTTCCAAGCAAACAGGTTTTCTAAAGCATTCCCATGTCTATTGCAGTTGGTATTTTTCTTATCCACCCATCGAGACCTCTCCTGATGGTACCTAGAGCTCCAATGATGATTGGGATGGCCAATACTTCCCTGCAACTCCATATCCTTTATATCTCGCACCTTTACTCCTGGTATAAATATTATTATTAGTAGTATTAGTATTAGTATTTGGCACGATACACATTCCAGTATTTAGTGTACCCAACTAATGAGTTTTTGGCGTACGAATTACTAGAAATTTTACAACACTCAGTAACAGAACACCAGATTGTGATTTCCACCAGTCAATGACCACACCCCATACAGCTTAAAAATGCAAATAAATAATCGTATACTACTATACAGCAAGCTTGAAGTTCATAAATCGTACCTCCTCCGTTCTTCTGGCACAGGTACGGAAACCTCCACACATTTCCTAGCCCAACAGCAAAACCGATGGCAGCCAGCAGAAACTCAAGTTTATTTCCCCAAGATTCCCTAGGCAAATTTTCTTCTTCGATCGTGACAGGTTCAGACACTTTATCCACGTAGCGAGTCATATTTTTGGGATTCTCATTAAAATCCTCCTGCTCGTTTATCACGATACCGGTTCCCTTCAGTGCCGGTTCACTGAAATCTTTCTCCTCCTCTATTTCGTGTCGTTCAGGCCTTTGACGTATTAAGGATAACAACAGCCTTTCTTTCTCACAGCCTCGTTCATACTAACACGACTAACTAAACGGAGACTCTAGTTACATGCTTGTTCTCGTGAACGGGAGTGCTGGTGCGACAGTGGTAGAGCACGTGTCTCTCCCCACTGTGATTAGGCTTCGATTCCGGCTCCGTGCAGTTACCTGATTAAAATTACCTTTGTCACATGTTATAAGAGTGTTGTCCAGTTTGACTCTACCAAGGATCGCAGGTTTTCTCCGGATACTCCAGTTTCCTTCAGTTGTAACACTGGGCCCATTAGGAGTGGCCCTTACTGGACCTCTAGGGAGAAGAGCTCAGGTAGCTGATAGGGTTATCCATTACAAATACACTTTACCTTTACTTTTTAGAAGGGACGAAGATTTCCTAACGTGACCACCCCTTGGGCGGGCTGGCTGTCAAGACTTTCCGATACCTAATTCCTGAAACATGTTTCGGAAACTTCATTCTCAAGATTGATATTTCGTGCGTTTTATTTGATACCGTTAATTTGTTTCGGGAAAAAAAAAAAAGATTCGGAATCTATGATGCATGTTAAATTTCTAAATCCTTATTTTTGGAAGTAACTTTCCAAAATTGTTGCTAATGAATGGTAGACCTTGAAATCTCGAGAGAGAATGGTATGCGTCCCTGAGGTAGTCGTAAGCCAAAAAACATGCCGTGTGGATGGGCCTAAGTTGGCAAATGTTCATATTGTCTTACCCTAATCGTTGACACTGTCACACTAGTGACTGTCAACTATCGTATGTGGCTCGCATTCGAATTTGGATTCTATCTGAATTATTCGAGATTCTACCTGATTAATTCGAGACAAACGTCAGATTCGAATGACGCGCACCTGACCCTTGAGGACTGCACCTGATTCAAATGAGGTGCACATGATCCGGATAAAGTGAATTTGATCCCAAAGAAGGACATCTCATCCGAATGAAATACACCCGATCCCAGTAGCGTCGCTTGGGTTAATTTATTGGGGGGCCAAAGCGTCTAGTTTAAGCGTCGCCTAAACCACATCCTTTGAATGTGCGAGTGACACTAAAATAAACCAAATCGTCTTCGCTGATGAAAAACGTATTCTCACTCCTTCAACCTGGTTGGCTATCAACAAAAGGTCAGTGAGTAAGAAGTACAGGAAAACTGTTTTTGAAAGATAATATCCACAAATTACTGAAACACCAAACGTTTTCGACATACTGGGAATATTATACGGTGTCTTTTTAAAATTGTCAGATATGTGAAGTGTATTGTTTTGAGCGACTGTTGTGTCACATGAAACGATTTTTGGCTGCTTTATTTGGGCATTTCGTAATATACCAAACGATCATATTTCACAAATAAAGTTTTGTCATGAGATATTTTTTGCACAGGAAAAGAATAATTGTTCATGATTTTGATTGGTTACTAGAAGTTTCCGAATCATTTTTATTTCACGTCCTTTCAGTTAGGAAATCTCTGTACCTATGAGACAACTAGGTAATGCGAATTTCATCTCGTATTATTTTGGGGGAAGGGTAAGATATATATTTTGGAAATGTGGGAGCTTGGAGATTTCTTGAATGATGGATGAACGTTCGTCAAGCTCTAGCCCCAGAAAACGATTTCTGAGCCCGAAGCCCGATCCCAGCTCCCACATTTCCAAAATATATATCTCATTATAACATTACTTATATATAGCTAGTGGCTTCCACTTAGATCGCACATATGTCGATCTTGCGCCTTTGCTCACCATTAGCTGAGGCTTGGTAGACTAATGGTTAGAGCGTCTCACTGGTCTCATCAGAAGGTTGCGGGTTCGATCCCCGTCTGCGGCTCATTAGTCGTTTTCTGAGGGTAGAGCTTGACGAATGTTCGTCTATCATTCAACTGGGAAGAGTGTTTAACCTTCCATGAAGAAAACAACGGGGTTGGATGAAAAAACTTGGGTTCAACTCGATTTTTTGAATACATATACGGGTGTATGTATTGGTAGAAATATGATCTGAGCCTTGATCTTTTCTGGACAGGAGTGAAGATTCCTTTTAATGAAGCCTGGTGTCTTATTTTCTTTGTTCTTCACATTTAAAACGTGTGTTTTCCACCTGAGTGCTTCGGTAATGATAACCCCTAATTATGCCTGATGATCAACTACTTCTAGGACCTGATTTAACATGGTGTATTGATGAGTAATGTGGTTTTTGGATCTATGAATACACAACACATAACACTTAGAGGGATGAAAGTTCATTTGCCAGGTCTCAGACCAATCTACCAGTTTGTCCGGGTCACTCTGTATAGACTAAGTGCATCCATGGGTGGCGCCAGGAATTCCCCGACGCAGGGGCTAAGGTCCTCGACAGGGGGGCTAAGGTTCAGGTGCAGGAAAATGTTTAGAGTTCAGACTTTAGAACGTACCAGTTATGTAAGCTATGGGCTATCTGTGATGACTTGCGCTGAAGAGAGGAAAGGTAGCGTGGCCTGAGCGTGGTTGATTCTTTCGTTAAAGAGCATGTTCCTTTATACTTGTAATAACTTAAGTAAAGTTCTAACACTTCGTCGAATTGTTATTACAGTTATAATAGTAACGTAGGCACAAAGTGAAGCCTGAAGTCACGTTTGAATAGTCCGTAGCATTCTAAACTCGCAAAGCCACAAAACAATAAAGGTGATACCGATAATTATGGCTTTAGGCCAGCTTGCCCAATCACATCAGTGTCAGTTTGATTTTTCGTTCGTTTTCAGATTATTCCCCCCGATTTTCTCGTAAAATTTTCCCCCGCTTTTATTATTCACATTTAAGGCAGATAATTCGTTTTTCATTTTACCAGTTTGAGAAAACAAACACGACTATATAAAGTTTCCCCCGCGTACGTGGTTCCCTACGAATTGTTCAATTTTCCCCCGACGGGGGGACTAAGATTCCCCGACGGGGGGCTGTAGCCCCTACCCCCCTCTGGCGCCACCCCTGAGTGCATCATCTTGGTTGTGTATTACTGCATACAGGAGAGTGTCATAAGCAAATTGTTTTAGCTGTGATGATATGTTGCTGCCCATATCATTTACGTAGAGCAGGAAACAGAGGCGCAAGAACTGTTCCTTGAGGAACTCCCAATAGAATCTTTGATTTTATGCTGTGGTGGCCCTCAAGGACCACTTGTTGGGCTCTATTTACCAACCACGACTGTAACCAATCCAAAATCTGTCGACGAATACCATAATAGTCCAGCTTAAGGAGCAACCGTCTATGTACAACACTATCGAATGCCTTAGAAAAACCTCGAATCAACAAGTCTGTTTGATGTCTTGAGTTAACTGATCGGGCTAGATGCTCAAGAGTATTAATTAGCTGCGTCTCACAAGAACGATTCCGCCTGAAGCCATGTTGGTGGTCAACTAAGATGTTATGCATGTCCAAGTAAGCCATAATGTGATGGAATATTATGTGTTCCAGAATTTTGCAAGGAATTGATGTTAATGACACTAGACGGTAGTTTGCTGCCTCTAGCCTAGATCCCTTCTTATATATTGCTGTAATATTTGCAAGTGTCCAGTCCCTATGGACGGTTCCTGTGTCAATCGACTGCTGGAATATAAAAGTTAGGAACGGTACAATAGCTGCAAATTCAATTTAGCGACTTTTTTTTCAATTCAGCGACTTTTTTTTTCAAATTAGCGCCTTTTTTTCAATTCGGTGAATTAATATTTAACTTAGCTCAACGATTATTGTACCATGGCTATGCTCTACGGAGACTTCGTAAACGTGTCTCACTTCTTCGCGCGTAGCACAAACACCGTTCTGTTGCAAACGCTGGTGCATTGCTCTGTAACCAATCGCGTTGCTACCAGCATTTAGTTCACTTTGAACTGCATCTAAGATCTCTTCTTGGGGCATTCTCTTTCTTCTTTTCAAATGAAGCCGTTTTAACTATCTCTTTGAATGACATAAAGAGATTTCAACTCCATGTCTACTATTTAGTAGACTCCGAATCTCTTTATATTGGAATCCCAGGCGGAAGTATTCCCGAACAATAGTATCCCTATCCACCAAGTCAGTGTTTGGCAGATAATTGAACATAATTTGGATGATAAATTGCTGATTTAATACATACTACCAGCTGTTACTTCCCAATATTCTAATTACACGTAAATTTGAAACAAAACCAGACCAAGTTTCAGGGGCCTCGACACGATTTTAAAAGTGGGGAGGCCAGGATTTATCTTCAAATATGCATTTTCGCGGGATTTTCCTTGTAAAATATGAAAAAAATTAAGGGGAAAAATGGCCAGATTTTATGTGTAAAAAGTGATGTATCAATTTAAACGTTTATCAAATATACATACGCCCTGAAAATACAAAGGCCACTAAAGGTACTACTGTTTTACTCATGATATCATTCCTGTCTGTTGTAGAAGAAAACTACTTTCAGATAATCTGCATGGGAAACGAAAATGATTCTATTAACTATATACAAACAATAACCTGGTTTCTATCTTGCTACACTTCTTAATCCTTGCTACACACGTAGCACGTGGAAACCAAACTGGCTTTGAGAAACAGCTGGCTGTTTATGTAAGTGAAAATGTCTATTGTTTTGTTCTTTTTCGTGACGTTTCCAAACAATAGAATCACAAGGGCTATAATTATCTCTTTTACACTGCTGTTAATTTTCGATAATTGTTAAGCCACTGAAATTTAAAATTAATTATATAAAAACAAAACATTTCTCTGCAAAAAAAGTGGGGGGTGCATGGCCCCCGCGGCCCCCCCGGTGGCGGGGCACCTGAGTTTAATTGTCATATTGAAATGTCTGAAAGCCATGTGAGACATTGCCATAGTAAGTGTTGATCTAAATTGGACATTAACTCATCGAGTTGAAAATAAAAGTAGCTACATTGAAAAAAAAGTCGCTAAATTTGAAATAAAAAGTCGCCAAATTGAAAAAAAAAGTCGCTAAATTTGATAAAAAAACAAGTCCCAAAATTGAAAAGAAAAAGTCGTTAAATTAAAAAAAGTCACTAAATTAAAAAAAAAAAAAAGTCGCTAAATTGAATTTGCTGGGCGTGATACCTAGAAGCCTTCGTAGGTGTAGCCCCTTTTAGGATACGCGCAGGGATTAGATTAGGACCCGTAGCTTTGGTTGGGTTTATTTTTCCAAGATGTTTTATGGCACCATTAAGGGCAATCATAGTACCTGGAATATCAAGGATATCGCTGTGTCCTAATGTTGGTAATATAGGATCCTCGCATGTAAATACACCGGTGTACTGGGCATTCAGGACATCTGCCTTTAGTTTATAATTAGAATCCGTAATTTCCACACCATTTGATTTTAAAATGTCCAACGGTTATCTCTCCTTTTCTTGGTTAGATTTTGAGTTACATTTATCAAAGGTTTGGGTTTTCTAGGTCTGGAATCTTTTTACATGAGGTATAAACCGGGACGGTTCAGCATTTTTCAGGGATTTGTCGGGTGTTGGGAACCGGCATTTAGTTACCAGTTCGTGTTGTCCCGGTCAAACCAGGACGTCTGGTCACCCCCCGGCCTAAACTCAATGGCGTAACGGACTACCGTCGGGGTTAGAGCAACTCCTAAGGGCCCCCGACCTCTAAGGGGCCCCGATGACTCTGTAAAGACAACTGAGATTAAAATCTTGAAGTATATGTCTATACTAAAGGGGTGACGGGAGCCTCCGAACGAAAGTTTTCTAAGGGCCCCCGCTAGTTCCGTTACGCCACTGCCGAAACCCCATGACAGCTGCTTCACTTAACGTTCTAGCCCACCCTTATTGAAAATCTTGGGTCTTCCACTGTTCCATCAAAATAGTTTCCGAGTTCCGCAGCCACTGGTTATCACGAAAAGCACAAAAGTTTCTGTAGCCTGGAAGTGTTTCAGTGAATTCACTGCCGTTTTTTCCAGCGGCTGTAATAAGCATGACGTGATATTTCAACCTCGTATCCAGTTCTTTTCCCAACTTTGCTTGATGCAGGCCGCTATCCTGTTTTTTGCTACAATTGCAACTTGCTATTAGTATTTTGCTAAAACATGCAGTGGTTCACAGGATCAGTGTCTGAAGCTATTGCTGAATCAAAAAGGACTAGATCAGCGTTTGTTGTTTATATGAAAGGTTTTTAAGTTTTATTTTTTTTGTGTTTTCCTTTATACAGTGTTTTAAATGAGAATGAGGGCTGTGGAATGGCGAAGTGTTGGTGATTGTGCTGATGACAGTTTTTTTATAATCTTTTTATAAAGACGAAGGTGAAGAGTCCAAGAAAATGGACGAAATTTTGAGTAAGGAGCAGGTGAGCCTCTGAATTTAGTTACTACGTAGTACTAATATAGTGTATATATAAAATTAAGATCAACAAGACGATGATCCACATTTAGTAAGTTGTAACCCGTTCGTCTGTGAATTTTTATTTTTGTTTTTTTCTTTGTTCTCTTTTGTTTTTTGCTTTGTTATTTCGTTTTCTCGATTGTTGCAATTTGTTGTTGTTCAAGAACCGTGTGCATTAAAGGTAAAATTGACAAGAATTAAAAAGACCTACAGAACCATGAGCAGAGTCACAAGTGAACCTTTGTCTGCAATTCATGCTCTCTGTACAGGAATAGGGGAGTAAAATTCCATGGGGGTTACAAAAATCTGGGGAGGTTGACGGGCATACTTACCCGGAAATTTTTAAAATAATGGTCGCAAACGTAAAAAATTCTATTCTATGCATTATACTTCTAAGAGGAAGTGGGCTGCTAAAGCCTTCCCAAGCCCCAAGCTCTGCCATCCCTGGTGAAATAACCAGTAACAATGTGAGGGAATGTCATCAACCATTGTATTAGCCATGGTATTAATTAAGGTAATTGCAATAACAACAATTAAAAAAGTTTTACTGTGCAACAAATTTGTACACCTTAAAGAGTAGACAGAAGATATATCAAGGAATATATAAATAATCATTGTAGTTAGTTTGTTTTGTACATGTATAGCACAAATCCAGTTACTACTGTACATGTATACAGCAGCTTCCTTATTTTATGACTTTTCACTGCATATTTAAAATATAAAATTGCTCCTTGGTTGAGTCTTATGGTACAGTGGAATCTTGGTTATCCATATTCATTATGAGACATTAAGTAAATCTGTATAATCAAGAGTCCAAATGATTTAATACATGTATATGAACAAAAGGACTTCTTAATATATGTCAGCAAGACCTGAGCATGAAGTCTGGTGATAAAAAAAGTCCAGATGATCAAGGTCCAGAAAATACATGTAAAGGTTCAACCTTAATTGCCACATAGTGAGTGTGTGAATGACAAAGAATGAAAACTGAACAATAATAATTAGAGGTATACTGCAAGAAAAGATAGACAGATGCAGGTACTGTAACATGTCTTCCATGAAATTAGTGATATTATTTGAAGAGAAAATTGGACTGTGTCAAAAATTTTCAGCTAGTTTTGTGATGTTGTGGCTATGAACTGTGATATTTAAAAAATTAGTTTGGGATTTTTTTTGACTATATATTAAGTGGATTTGACTAGCTCCATGCCAACCCATATGGCAACCTTGCAGCACACGAAATAGACATTTCTTACATATTTGAACATTTTTGCAGAAATTCAATGGAATAACAAGAGTAATTATATGAGTATTTAGTTAAAGTTTTTGAGAAATGGCAATGTGATTTACTGTAGTGTTTGTTTTCACAATTTTTGAGATTTTTTGGTAATTTATCCCTTATCAAACAAGAGGGATACCAAACTTTGGACATGCCTGGTGAAATTTTGATTTTTTGATTTCCAATTAGTACTGTATTTAATTAGTATGGATGTATTTTGTCAAAAGGGGACTGTAGAGGGGGTTAGATGATATGGACCTTGACATTTACAGTGCCTCCTTAACTGTATTAACCCTATGAGTTAGTATTTTCAGCTCTTCATTAAAATATGAATTGCCAATTACTGTAATCTGTACAATGTATATTTTGCTTTTTCTTAAGATAAGTTCAGTTTGTTCAAGAGATTGTACTGCACTTAGATTGGATGTTAACAGGTAATTTGTGAGTGAAAGATATTTTTATTGTAGTGTAACAGTTGCTGTTATTTTACTGAAAAATGTATGTAATGCACTGTAGATTATTTTTTTTTCACTCATTTGTCAATCAAGTTACCCAATTATTTATTCCTACACATTTGCTTTAGAGCTGATGTACATAGTTTCATTGAGAAACTATTATAATTTTTCCTGTAGATTCATTTTTCTGTTATTTGAAGATATTTTCTGAACTCATTGTTATCGTTGGAAACAAACATGAAACATTTCAATCTCTAGTTATATGAATAAATTTACTTTAAACAACTACCATAAAAAATAATAACTGGAAATACACTGGGCTTGACTTGATCAAGTATACCATTTGATCACACTTTTTGGGGAAATTGTTTTACAAGCTTCTCTTGCATTCTTTTAACTTCACATATCTCTTCAGTAATAACTCCATGAGATAAGCAATACCTTTTCAGTTTGTCATTCTAAATTTTTGAACAGCTTTAGAATAGAGGATACAGTCATTCCAGTATGTACAGTGTAACCAGTATTGTATAGCTTAAAATAGCATTGTGCAGATGCCATATAAGTATTACCAGTAAATAGTCAATTCTTCATAATTAAATTTAAAAACAGTTGAGGTTAAAGCTACATTCATCCTAAAAAACAAACATTTTTGACCATTTCAATCATCTTCAGGTTTAAAACACAGATGAAATGACTTCACTATACTTACTGTAACTGTAAGACAAAAGCTGAAAACTAAGTTACCAGTACTTCCTTGGGAAACAACAGTAGATGAAAGGAATGAACTTGTTTGATGAAGAGTGGTTTTAAATTTGAAATAAAAGTAGTTTTGAATGTCCCACATTAATTTTTTTTAATGAGCTTGATATACAATGCTACAGTAGGGAGTCCCATATGAATGAATAGCCAGATAAGGTTTGTTGGTGTGGTAATGATTTGTGTTACAGTACCATATTAAGTGATGTTAATGGAGAAATAAAATGAAAATTAAATTATAAGTCATAATAATTTTTACAACTTCTCTTCAACTCACTTTGTTCTTGGGAACTACTACTGTAAATACAGTACAGGGAACCATGGCTAACTATTCTGATATAATGTTTAGCATAAAGAGATATATTTTACATGTTAAATTTATTGAAGCTGTTCTGGTAAATAATCTCTAAGATATACTTATAAGTGATTTCTTGATAAATCATGTCAGTGACTTCATGTGAGTCATAGATTAATATCTCATTCACATACATGTATCAAACAAGTCTAGATCTCTTAAGAATGGGGTATGATATGAAAGAGGTCTAAAGATTATCTTGATCTTCATATATAATACTGATTAATAACTCGTCAAGAAAAAACAAAAGAATGTGATACAACCACACATGGTTTATCAAGTGATACAACCACTGACTTATATGAACTTTTTGCGCTATTTTCTTGACAAAAATTATTGGAATCTTCACCAGTTTTGTAGAACACAAATGTTTTCCTTTACTATTTGTATTATAAATACTTTAGAAGATTCATATGGGTGCTATCAGACATAAAATCACTCACCTTCCGCTAATGCTGGTATATTGAATACAACACCTCTGCTCATGTTGTAAATAGTACAATAATTATGATCTCTTTCAAATGAAACAAGCTGTCTAATTTTCATCTCCACTTTAATAATGTTAATGTATGTGATCTGGTGTATGTTGTAGTGTGGAGGGCAAACAGTTTGCTTCAATCTGTATCCTTCATGCAATTTTAAACACACTTGATTACTTGTTGAATAGGGATACCATGATGCTGCTTTCTTTCAATGCTACCAAAATTTAGTTGTGTAATGGAGAGTTATTTGAAAATTTTAGGACTTGTTCTTTATTAAGGCCTAAATTAATTGTATACAGTATGTACATGTAGAAAGCAATACTGTAGAGAATAAGGATAGGACTACTGTATTTATTCCAATAGATGCCCTGGGTGTTTATTAAAAATTTGAGCTCTAAAGGGAGGCATTTATTAGAGAGAGGCATTTATTAGAGAGGGGCATTTCTTTCAAAATTAAAAAATTTCAACTCAAAAATAGAAAATATTCACACAATTTCAAGCAAATGTTCACACAATGTCAATTTCACCATCATCATCATTAGTAATAAAAGATAGAATGTTTGTTAACTGCACTCTCAGTTAACATGATTAAAAACAAAAAAAAATTTTCACACAATTCAACAATGAGATTTTCACTCAAAATCAGACTCAAATTAGACTTGTCATCTGCATCCTCAAAATCCAAATCAGTGATGTCCATTGAAATGATTTGGCCTAATGCATTCTTGCAGAACTGAAAGTTGAGACTGGAGCTGTCTCGTTCCAGTTTCACATAGCTGTCTTTCCTTGAAACAGTGAATGAAATGATTTTCGGATCTGTCAACTGAAAGGTTAAGCATGCAGATTTTGAAAGATTTCATAATTTCACAAATGGGCCAATTTTGTTTACTGGGGCATGCTTCTTGGAAGGGGGATGTTTATTGGAATAGGGCGTTTATTGGAGGGCAGCATTTATTAAATATTTTTGAGTTGAGGGGGCATTTATTGGAGAGAGGTGTATATTAGATAGTGGGCATCTATTGGAATAAATACGGTACTGTTAATGAGACAAAAAGTGGGTTTCTCTGCTATTTGTATTTATTAATTTAATGAAAAGCTGCTGGTACTGTAAATGTACTAGTAACTACCATGTACCTTAATTCAATGGCTTGTAAGTAAACAAAGTTACTGTAATTTCTTTGACCCTACTGTTTGCACAAGATCCTGTATTATGTGTTCCTTGTGTATATTTTATTGATGGCAATGGAGTACCAGCAGAAGTTATTGGTGGCTCATTGCCTGTGGAGCAGTTTTTGGAGAAAGCAACCCAAGCTATTCAGGTATGGTACAGGTGTACTTACAGTACATGCTTAATCCTGTATATTCAGCCCTACATACATGTATATAACCAGGACAGATGGTTAGGATTATCTGTTCCTCCCTGTTGAGCTCCAAAGTTTGCCTACTATAGTGGAGTCTCCTTGTTATCACCCCACTGATGTTTTTACTCCAAGTCCAGTTCTAACATACTGTAGTATTACAATAAATACGTAAACTGTAGATTACCCTTACTTTACATGAGAACCTCTCCAATCATGTAGAAAACTTTTTGAGGTATAGATTTGTGCAATTATTGTAACAAAAACACAGTGAACAAGTCAATACATAAATGTTAATTGGGATTATTGAATGTTAATAGTGATTATTGAATGTTAATTGTGATTATTAAATGTTAGTAGTGATTATTGTGATTAAGCATTTTTCTTAGATGTAAATTAAATTCTAAGCAGTCATGCCCAGTGGTGGCACCAGGAGTTCCCTGATGCATGGGCTAATGTCCCTGACAGGGGGCTGGGGCTAAATCAAAGGAGCCAGAACTCCCTTTATAACTATTTTGTTTGAAGGTCAGGCTTTTTTGCAAGAATAATTGCAACAATTTACTAGAAACAGATTACTTTTAGATTTGACGCAAAGAGTCTATTATCTTTCTTGGCTAAATCATTAACAAGTTTTCATAGTTTGTACAATATATAAATTTGTTATCATCAGTAAAAATTCCCTGACAAATAATTATTGATTTAACCCCAGTAGAGGAGCTAAGGTTCCCTGATGGGGGCTGTAGCCCCCTCTGTCCTCCCCCTGGCCATGCAATGTATCTGGTGGTGCTATAAAACAGACCTACTGTAAAACAATTGCAAGTGAGGAACCAGGTAGGAATCTTAATCTTAGAACAAATATTAATACCCAGCATAAAACACAGAACAAAGCTATTGAATAAAATAAAAGTTAGTAAGTTCTTTATTTTATTCAATGGCTTTGTTCTGTGTTTTATTCTGGGTATTAATATTTGCCCAAAGACCTACTGTACCTCACATTTTTGTTGTCAGAAGTTTTTTTGTGTACAGTATCTGAATAGGGATTTGAGGTCATTTGAAAGGAATTGCAATGATGCAAATGTTTAATCATGCAGGGTTACATAAATATGAAGGAGGAGTATGTGACTATAAATGTGTAAGTGTACATAAGCTGTCTAAATAACAAAACAGTTTACAGAGCCATACTGGAATAGAGGGTATATTGAGAACATAAATCATGCTAAAATAAGTGGTGTGATAAAGCATAGTGAATTGCTGTAGCCCTTCTAAGTGTTATTAAACCTAGTCCACATGAGTACATTTTCTGTGGCAAGTTTTTCAGATGACCATTTTTATTTGCTTATATGCATGAGAAAATTTGCCTCATTTTATGCAACAAATGCATTTTCTGAAAAACTTGCGCCCCAGTTTTTTTGTGGCAAAGAAAAAATGTCATATGCGAAAATTTGTTCCTGTGCACGACCCGTCACTGAAAATCTGCAACATATTCAGAGGTTAATTGGCAGTGGCTTCATCAGTTTTACCTCCTCTATCTATGGTCATTTTTGGTGCGTAGGCAAACGAGTTTTCAACATAGCATTTGCTGTGTTTGTATACGAGCAAATATCTTTGTCTCAGAAAACTTGCTGCAGAAAATCTGCTCGTGTGGACTAGGCTTTACAGTAAATACTTTGAATGGCATGCGAGTGTATCTATGAGTACATATTGCAACGTTTGTTACTGTATTTCTAGAACCATCGCATTAAGTTTCCTAAATCTCAACCGGAATCGTTACAAAGTACTTCGTCTTTACCAAGTGCTTCACCTTCGCCAAGTGCTTCATCTTCGCTGAATGCTTCATCTTCGCTGAATGCTTCATCTTCGCTGAATGCTTCATCTTCACAAACTGTGCCATTCCAAGGAGGTTTTTCTGTACGGTATCACTAATATTATTACCTTAGGTTACTGCACATGAGATGATTATAACCCTTTTCAGTTTGGATGTCTCCCCTTTGACAAGTAAAATCATGAGGTGATAGCCAGAGTAAAATAATTTTACCTCCGGGAAAGAAATGTTTTTTTTAAATTAAAGTTCTTTTCTGGTATAAACCCATCATGTCTATATTAAACCTTTTATATTTTGGCTGACTTGTCAACATTTTGAATATTAAATCCCTTCTATTTAACAACTAAGGCTTACCGTTTTCTGAAGGATGGAGAACGAAATGAGCCAAGCACGGAATTGGCGGAAAGAGTAGCAAGGTTAGTTTAATTTGGGTTTATTAATTACTCTAAAAACAACCACAATAAAGTTAACTGGTTAAACAACCAGTTACAGCGCGTGCACCATTCTATTTATAAACCGGATAAAAAGCTCTAAGTTATTGTGGTAAACAATTATTCGACGAGAGTTACCGCGATATTAAGAGTAGCTCAGACCCAGGTCAACGTGTTAGACATAGAATGATAATTAACAATTGCTGGATTCAATTTTCGAATGATAAATAGCGTCATCACACAAACTGACGCCTTTGTAGTCCTCACTATACCGCCATGCGTAAGCTGAATTCAAAAATTTTGTGATTTTGTTATGATCTGATAAAGAAGCATAGAAAATGCACGAAGGGATTTATTTGTCAACGTTTTTATTGGTAGCCGTGCAGACTGAAATCGATTGTCTGTAGAATAGAGACCAATGTTTTTAGATATGACCTGATCGCTAATTTTATAAAAAATGATGTCTGTAGGTATGATGTAACGATTTCAAGCTGTATGAGGTTAGCTGTTTGTTTGCAGATTATGGAAGTTGATATAGAATCTAAATTGTAAAATCATAAATATTGGAAGACGCTGAAGATGATTTAGGTAAAACAAAGTGGTGGGAGATTACATTCATGAGAAGTGTTGCTCTCCGGAGAAATACAAAACCAGGTAGTCAAAAACTCCCTGCGTGATTTGACGTCATTACCCATGGCAAGTATGGAAAGTAAACAAGGGGTAAGTTTGCACTGATACAACCTCGAAAGATAATAAGCTATTTGCGTCAGAATGGCAGCAAGTTTGACAAATGCAGTGACATAAGTTTCATGCATAGCTTTTTTAATAGTCTTGCTTGATAATAGAACAATCCTTTTAAGAAGAAGCGGTTTGGGTAAAGGGAAATCTCTATCTTTGCTTCCCTCCCCCTCTACGTTGCCCCTTCTACACCATTGCTCAGGTCGATGTTACCAGGCGAAGCCGAACACGAAGGTTGCATGGCATTGACCTACTGTAGGTCGACCTACTGTAGGATAACTCCTTATATCCTGCCTATGCCAAATCTAAGAATTGTATGGTTGGACAATCGAAAGAGATCAGCTACCTGTAAAGATAACTAGTTAAAACTGGTTACTTTGGCAAAGCAAAATCTGTTGAAGTAAATGAACGCTGACTGCAAGATATTCATGATTTCCTATGGCTTTGATGCAGAGAAGTCATCTTCAATTATTTTTGGATCGCGTCCACCAATTTTGAATTTGCGGCAGATGGAGCTGCTGAAATTTCATATTTAGGTGGGAAACATCGACCAATGAAAAACGCGTGTTTATTTTGTATGCATAATAAATATACTTATAAGTAAAGTACTACATATGTTAAAAAATGTTTGTATGTCTGTATGTATGTACTTATAAATTACATTTGTCATGGTCTAATAAGTATCATTCCCTATAGACCGCATCTACTCTGCTGATTTAATAGTTCCAGACTTTCATGCACTTGAGAATGTCTTTCATTATCTAACTTTATTTTGACGAGCCCAAATAACAAAGTTTGCGAGCGCAAATATCCTGCGATACTTGAACCGTATGTTATTTGTACAGTTCAGTGTACACCCCGGCTGGTGATTTTACTTGTCGTTTGTATTTAATTCGCGCTGCCGGCTCGCCAAAAAAACGGCATGATTCGTAAAATATCTAGCCGCACTGTTCTCTAAGCTATGTAGTAAAGTATACCTGTATGTGTTTTATAGAATGTATTTGAAAAAAATAGTGTTTGTGAAAATTTAATTTTAAATGTGAGGTGGAAAATGTAATTTAATGGTAATGTATTAAATTGCATTGCTAAAATAATTTGTTAAAAACATACAATAATCTCAGACTTACTGAAATAACATTTCCCCCTTTCAGAGCAAAAAAGTTAGTTGAAGAGAAAAGAAAAGAAAAACAGGAGAAAGAAAAGGAGGTGAAAAATTAAGTTTTAGATTCTGCATTTTATGATATATAGCTCATGTTACTTTAAGTTTAAAATTCATGCATTAAGTATTCATAATAGTTATAATAAATAGTTAAATTCATCATTAGGTTTTGATAAAACTTAAACGAACCAAATAGTTGTGTAAACTGTGTTTAGAGATGCGACGACACGCCTGCATGAATCAAATCAACTTTGTGCCCGATTTTATGTTACACTATTGATAGCGTTATTTCGTCGAGCGGCCTTGAACTGGTTATCGCTAACTTTGCCGCAAGTTGTCACGTTCATGAGCCGTAGTAAATTACTAAAATGAGCTCCAACAAATGTGCACCTGCAAGGCATGAATATTAGACCGGTTCGGAAAAATTTGTAACAAGTTTGATGCAGGTTATCAACCTCATTTCTGGGCTGCAAACAAACCGCTCAAATCTAGCGAGTAGGAGCGAAAGGTGTAAAAATATTTTGTTACGCAGCTGTTGCAACCGGCATAATTATGGCTTTGTTCATTTTCGTTGCCAGCGTTTCTAAAAATGTCTGTTTAACAGCGTGTTATGAAGACATAACTTAGTAACTTCATGGTGACAAAAAATAAAAAATTAGTATGTTGCCCAGTGTCATCGCAGTCATTTATTCTCCGGGAGAGTTTAAATAGGCCTTTGGCATAAATTGGTCACATGATGCACATATGTGCTGGCTGACATATTACTCCCTGGCATCTGGGGCATCCACAACAAAAGAATATGATGCATCAACGTCTGTCATGTTTCTGTCGTCGACCGTAGTTACATCCCCTTTTTATCCAGCTAGATAGATTTGCTTACTTAACCCAGATTTTTATCACAGGATGCCCAGAGAAAAGAAATAGAGAGACGGAAACAAGGTCAACAGTTAGCAAAAGCCAAAACAGAACGAGAGGAAAGACTTGCTCAGCAGATGGCAGAACGTGTAAGGCTGGAAAAGGCAAAGGAAAAGGCTGCACGCGAAGCTATTCGAGAAAAAATTGCGCAAGATAAAGCTGAACGAGCGGCACGACAGGAAATGGAAAGGATGGAAAGACGCAACGTAGCGGCCAGGATAGATCCTCAACTTAGTGCAAATAATCCTACCGTAGAATGGTGAGAAGATTATCAAAATCTGAAGTCAATCATAACGGACGGCTGTATTTCTCACCGTATTTTTTACGTGTGAATAAGATGGTCATTTCTGGAAAAAGACACTGAAGCATTTTCTCTAAACGTTCAATGAATTATATCCGCGAGATTGTTCAGCGAATTTACTTGAAACTTTATACATCGGTTTAGTTAACGAAACTGAACCACTCCATTGTTTTAATACCAATGTCTAAACTCCCCGACCCCTTTCTCAATGAATCAACATCGTTTTTATTGTGCCATGGTGAAGCAAAGGTCTAGTTGTCTAAGTTCTTGTAGTCTTGAGAAATACAGTTGTAAGCAACTGACGTTTCGACGGCCTCAGCGGGGTCATCTTCATGACCAACTCCTATGATTCTCTTATGATCTGCAACTGAATGATGCTCTTAGGTTCAAAACATTTACGTAAAACAAAGGATTGCCTATTTTCTATTGCAATAATAAACAAAATTCTGACGGCGACTTACATGGCTTTGCGCAAAAATGCCCATAACTGGGCTTCAGAATTATATTTTTACAGACTTTTTTGAAACTAATACATTACTATGATACCGATATTTTACTATGGAGCTGTTCCGTTTTATTGAACTGAACCAACATACGGCGTTTCAAGTGATTTCGTGGAATAATTAATTATTCACCCAAGTGGAGTACCAGTACTCACTTACACTGAGGTGAATAATTGTTTTAACATATACCTCGCAAAACTGTTTTCACATTTTATATTTTTTCAAATTTTTAAAACAATTTTATGTAACGTCGGCATGTCGCCCACTCGTAATTTCTAAACAAAACGTTTTTAACACATCCTGACTGCATTTATCGTTAAAAAATAGAAGAAATACGTATCTTTAAATATTTTAACGGAAAATTTCGTTCTTTATTGGTATCGTCCGGCACGGTGGCTTCGTTTATTTAAAAACATACTTCAGTAACTGAAATAAAACAGACAGCCATCTTGTTTCACTTGCAGGTGAATAGTGCGTATTCCGACGCAGAGGAACCAATTAGACTGAGCACAAAACACTATTCACGCACCTACGAGGTGTATGCTAATCTTGGATATATAAATAATTTTCCAATTGGTCATAATGGGAAAGCTATAGGTGTCCCTTCATCATTTCAAAAGTTCTTTTAAATAAGACAAACTTAACTGTCGCTTCATAGGCATTATAATATCTAGACAGGTATCGCAAATTCGTTTACAATAATTTTCTGTTGAAATTTTTAATACCGGTTCTATGCTTTTTGATCAAAATCACTGGGTATAGATCTGGGGCATCCAGCCGGATATAATGTTCGAGGCCTTCAGAATTTGTTCTGAGAAAAATTTCATAAATTTCCTCCTGTCACTCGAATATATCAAACTTGCCTATCGTTGAAAGCTTATATGACAAGCCAGCAGCTTGTAACAAAATGTTTTAGTTGCTGCCCTTGTTGCTGCACGAAACATCTACTCTGTATTCAAAATGTTGATGTTAAGCATCGTATCTCAATTGTTTGCAAATTCACCACCTGTTAGATTGACATACTGGTGACAAAAGAGTGTCGGCGTGTTTCAATGTTCTAACTTGTTTTTGAGCTATAAAATTCTGCTATCACCTCAGTCCAGCATCAATAGACTCCCCAGGCAAAAGTCTCCAAATCGAAAAATAGTAAAAATTTTAAAAAAGCTGGAGATACCTTTTTGCTCCTAACAAATTGATTTACCAGACCCCGTTTTTTAGGGGATCCCGATTAATTTTTGTTCCTCATCAACCATTCTAATATGGAACGGAAGTTTCAAAAACAAGAGCAGTAGTTTCTCCAGTTCTGGAAACAAAAACATTTAATTACAGTTTTCAAGCCACCTATATCACCTTTTCAATAATATATAGATTTGGTACGCTTGAGTAACAAACGGGACACTATTTTTTATATACCCAAATGTACCCTCAAGGTCTAGAGTAATAAGCAATGAACTAAATCAATACTTAGCATCATCATATCCGAGATTTTCTTGTTCGCTATTTTTCTGCAGTTTTCGCAAGTTCTTCACTTTGAAATCAAAATTAATCCACTGTCCTGTCACGTAAAATTACCTTAGTTAAACAATTTTTAATTAAAAGTTGGTATATTCTTTTTCCAGCTCCGACGTACGACTTCAGTTTCGTCTACCAGATGGCAGTTCAATAACTCAGAATTTTCCCTCTGATGAGGTTCTCGAAACAGCCAGACTTTTCATTTGTTCAGTAAGCCTTTTTTCTTCAATATATTTTAAGTGACCATATATTTTACATGCATTATTCGAAATTTCTAGTTGACTTTACCAACAGATTTGAATCATTTATTTAGAAAATGAATTCCTCCAAAAGAATATCTTTCTGGACGATGTTTCCTCGGAGACACTTTGTCGAAGAAGATTTCTCGAAAAGTCTCGATGACCTTGGCCTTTCCCCAAGCGCTGCTCTAGTTGTAGACTCCGTAAGTCGTTCAATTCATCTCTTAGAGTGTTCATCCATTTAACTTGTACTTGTATTTTTACCAAGGAACATAACCATAGAAGTAATTGTCAAGTTTTGTTTCTGTTTGCTCAGCCGTTGATACCATTTTTTAGTCGTCGGCAAACACCTCGACGTATTTTGATGATTCTAAAGGCTTATCGTTTTCATCCGTTTTAACATGGTTGCTGGCTCCGTTTTTGGCCTTGTTGTCATTTTTGAAATTACTTTTATTTGCATCGCCCCAACAATCCAGCGGAGCTGTACAGGGGAACTCCAGACAGTTAACAAGCGGCGCCAACCAAAGGTATGTATTGCTTTGAATTATTTTGTCAGGATGACGTAAACTTCAGCGTTTGCTTCATTTTCTTTTTAAGATGGAATTAAAACGGGAGAAAAGATGATTCCCACGTTAAAATTATGCTAATACCTGGACTTATGAGTTGTTTATTTTTCTGGATTTTTTTTGTTGCTGTTGTTTTTTTCATTTATTTTGTTTTTTTAATTATTTTTATAGTTTTAAACTTTTTTCATTTGTTATTTCAATGGAAAGTTACGTTGGACATTGGCTGGCGTGTGGTAACGCCAATCTTAAGTTTTGTTCCTTTTTTATCAATTGTTGAGTCGGTTGGCGACGCGTGATCGACGTCAACGCACGTTGAACAATCTTGAAGTCAAACCTTTTGCATAGAAATGTCTCTTTAAATGTACGACTGTTGGGTTTGTAGACATTATCCAGGTAAATCTCTTTGGGGTGTGGTAATGTTGAAAGAGTCGGCCTTTATTCCCTGTCCAGTTAGTTTATATCTACAAGTCTTAGTGATGTCATTGATTAATATTGACTTATTCGCACTACATCTCCCTTTTCTTCAAGATGTCCTAAACAAAATATCAATTTAGTTCTTTATTTGCTTCTCTTACTTATTTTGAGAGTTATTTTAGTCCAAGACTTTCTCTTGCTTTCAAAAATAGTTTCTTAATTCGTCTGGGTCTACTATTTACATTTGGTGATGGTGTTGGTATAAGAGGTTCTGGTCGTTGCTGTCTGTACTTGCTACATATCTTGCAGTTTTCAACCATTTGTTTAATTTCAGTGCTAAGTCCGGGCCACCAAACAGATATCTTTGCTCGTTCTCTGCATTTGTTGGTGCCTAAGTGTCCCTCGTGTATTCGGTTCAGGGTTTGGCTTTGAAGACTTGTTGGAATGACCAACTGTTTCCCTTTCAGCAGAATGTTTTGAATAATGGTCAATTCTCCACGTATTGACCAATAGGGCTTTATTGCGCTACTGACTTGATGTTTGTCTGGCCATTTGTCCAAGCAGTATTTCTTAATCTGCTGGCATATCTCATCTTTCTCTTGTGCTTGTTGAATTTCTTTTAGTTTTGGATCAGATGCTGGCAAGGCTTCCATAACGCTTGCAACGTGGGCGTTCATTTCGTTTTCGTCTATGGTTGGTAAAGGGATGCGTCGCTGTGCTATTTTCCTCGAGAGGGTGTCAGCTGTGTACAGTAGCTTTCCAGGCACATGACGAACGTCCTTGATGTTGAATCTCATTAATCTCATCTTATATCGTTGTGTTCTTGGTGGTAGTTTGTCAATGGTATGTTTGGTTAAAAGTGGTACCAATGGTTTGTGGTCTGTTTCGATTGTTATCGATTTTCCAATGATGTAATTGCTTGAGCGTTCACATGCCCATGTCGACAATTGCTTGTAGTTTTTCTGGGTCTGGTTTGACTCCATCAGATCCCACGATCTGGCCTAGAAATTTCACTTTAGAAACGCTGAAGACACACTTCTGCGCATTGAGTGTTACGTTGGCGTTGCTAAGTCGATGTAGTACTGTTTCCAATCTTTCGTCGTGTTCTTCCTGCGATCTTCCATAAATCAAAATGTCATCAATGTTACATTCAACGCCGTCTAAGCTTTCGAGTATTTGGCTCATAGATTTTTGAAACTTCTCTGATCCTGAACTAATTCCAAAAGGAAGTATATTGAAGCAATAACGTCCCCAGGGTGTGATGAATGTTGTTAGAGGTCTTGATTTCTCCGAAAGTTTTATTTGCCAAAATCGTGAGTTGGCGTCCAATCTTGAAAAGTATCGAGCTCCCGCGAGTTTTCCTAGCGTTGTATCGGTCGTTGGGAGTAGATGGTTTTCGCGTTGAACGAATTGGTTCAGTTTTGTGAGGTCCACACATATTCTTACTTTACCGTTGCTTTTTGGCGTTACCACCATTGGGGCGCACCATTTGGTTGGTTCATCAACTCGCGATATTACTCCGTTGCGTTCCATTCTTTTTGATTCCTTTTCGGTTTCTTTGCGCAGTGGTATTGGTACTTGTCTTGGTACAGTGATTGCAAAGGGTGTTGCGTCATCTTTTACTTTAATGTCATATTCCTGGTTTTTCATTTGACCAAGTCTGTTGAAAAGGTGTGGATATTTTTCTTTGACGTTTGTGTTCATTTCGTTGCCTATTAATAGTGTCGACGCGCTTGATTAGGTTGAGGCGTTGCGCTGCCAGTCGTCCTAGCAACGATCTTTCTAATCCTTTGATGACAAATATTTCCTCGTTGGTCATATTGTTTTTGTGACATAGTTGTGCACAAAATGTTCCTACGCAATTCAGTTTGTGTTTGCACGGGCCCATTAGTATTTTCCGAGTTGGCTTTAAAACTTCTTTTCGTTTGGCTTTTTCATAAACTGTATGAGGTATCACGGTGACGTCAGCACCGCTGTCAATCTTGAACGAGACTGTTGTATTATTTACATTGATATCTGCGATCCATTGGTTAGTAGACGAAGCACTTACGGTATCAAGGTTAATAATTTCTCCCAAAAAGAATTCGTCATTTTCGTCAGATGAATTTTTCTTTTGATTAATTTCTTCGATTCGCTTATTTCGGTTAGATTTACCTCGATTGCTTTGGCCCAATGTCCTTTTCTGAAGCAATTGTTGCATACAGATTCGCTAGCTGGACATTTTTGTCTTGAATGTCGTGGTCCTAGGCATCGGGTACATTTGATTCCCTCGAATTTGCTGCTTTGTTCTTTTCTTCTGTTGTTTTTTCCCCGATTCGATCGTCCTACGTTGTCAATATTATGTTGTTGGTTCCCAGTTGTTTGATTTTTATGAATGACGCTTTGCTGTTTCTTAACTTCTTCGCTTTGCCTAGCTTGAGTGGTCGCTTTTTCTAAAGTTAGATTTGGATCGAGTTGTAGTTTCTCGGATAGTTTCTTACTTTTAAGTCCGACGACGATGCTATCTCGAATGAGTTGATCCTTTAGCGCGCCAAATTCGGAGTGTTTGGCAAGACAATGCAGATCGGTGATGAAATTTTCGACTGGTTCGCCTTCGTTTTGAACTCGAACGTTGAACTTTGCTCTTTCAAAAATTATGTTTCTTTTGGCGATGAAGTGGCCTTCGAATTTGTTTTTGACGGTTTCATAACTGTTCATTTCTTCTTGACTGAAATTAAATGATGTTACTATATTGTCTGCTTCATCTCCCATGCTATATATTAGCGCGTTGACTTGTTTGTCCTCCTCTTTCTTGTCCAACCCAGTGGCTATTCTGAATCTTTCAAATCGTCGAATCCATCTAGTCCATTCTGATGATTTGAAGGTGAATTTTGATGAAAGTGTCACTTGATACGTTGTGAAGCTTAGCACGAGTGTTGCTTCGTTTGTTTCCTCGTCTGACATTTCAAAGAATATTTCCAATGACTCTTTTGTTGAGTGGTTATTTTTGATACGCCGCTTCGTACCTTTTAATTTTTTTTTGTTTATTTCTCGACCGCTGCCACCATGTGGTAATGTTGAAAGAGTCCGCCTTTATTCCCTTGCTAGTTAGTTTATATGTACAAGTCTTAGTGATGTCATTGATTAATATTAACTTCTTCACACTACATGGGGTTTCAGGTTTTGTACTTTCAGAGCAATGAAAGTGAATTACGGGGCTATGAACGAGCAATTATTAATAGTTACTGTACATATACAGTTATTATAGCAGAAACGAGGCACGTTATCCATTTGCACACTCAAAATTGAAAGTCTGATAGTTTTGAACTTGTTGTCATTGAAATGCCAGAGCTTTGACAAATCTCTCATCGTTAACCATGAAATGAATTTTTTTCCTCATGTTACCCAGAGGATGATTCTGAAATCTGAAATATTCTGAAGACCACTACAATTTTATTTACCTGGATATTGTCATGCTGTTGCTGGCATCTTGTTTGTTTCCTTCCAAGTTAGCAATGGGAGACGTTTGGGGCTACAAATTAAGTCTGCCGGTAGGCACTGATAGCGCTGTTTACACCCGAATTTTTCGACCCAAACTATCGTGCTCCTTTCTAAAATCTATTGGACTGACCAATCTAAACGTGCAAATTGAAAGCGCCCCAGATAAACCACTCAGTTCTCAAACTTTCAGGTTTTCAGAGTGGATATTATTTCCCAAAGACAAGTACTGTATATCCATAGCGTTGGTGACATCTGGCATCACGATTGACCAGTATTTTTTGTTTGTTTGTTTATTTTATTTTATTTTAATATTTTCTTTAGCTCTTCTTCGTCACCAAACAGTGAAATACGTAGGAGAACCAAAGAATCGGGCAAGAACGAAGAAACTTTCAAAAAGGAAGGCAAAATCCATTCTTTTAGACAAGATGATAATGGTGACGATGAGAACAATACTTGGAATGGAAATTCAACGCAGCAAATGTGACGGATAGTGTAAAATCTGACATTATTATTTAATTTACATTTATCTTGATGTGAGACGGTAGTATTACTGTATTATCTGGATTAGGGTCCGGCCGAACAAAATTGTGGATCAGTTGAGGAAACATTACTTAAAACGATATGATATTTTAAATTGTTTTTTCTGTTTAGTGGTACATTGTAAATCGTACTCTTGGCCGCTAAGAATAAATGCAGACTCGAAAGACAATTTTTTCATTTCTTACTTTTTAATATTTTTCGTTTATTCTATATCGTCAGAAGGTACTTTCAAAAATATCAAGTACTTCGAGGTTCCACGAATCTTTGCACTCATGACGGTCGTACATCTTCGAGTCAAATTCCGTGTCCTGTTATCAAACAACTTAACCGAATATCATGTCAGTTACGTATTAACCATTAATGTTAATTGCCATGGGTATATTGCGTCCACTTCCTGTCCATAGCGTTGTGATGTTTTGTCTGGCACTTCATTGGCGTCATGTGGTTGGATGCTGTTACTGTCAGACACTTCTGGGCTGTATGTTGGTCAGGGAACCCCGAGTGACTTCGTTGGTGGGGACAAAAAATAACAAGGGTAAAATTTGGGGAGATGATCAAATTCTTGGTTTAATGCAGTGGCGAAACCAAGGCCGGGCACGTGCCCGGCCAATCACAAATGTGAATGACGTCATTGCATATCCCACTTTATATACTATGTTGGATACCCCACTCTATTAATACTGATTATAATTCATAAAACTTGATGTGCAACACGTGTATTTCCACGAACAATGTCTTGTGTAGATTCCTGAACAACAGCTAGGTCAGAATTGAGCAAAGTTGCTCTTAAAATGCAGGAAATGCCATTTCAGGAACCCAAGAATTCAAAAACGTCCTGGGGTCGGGTCACCGCGCCTCCCAGAAAACTTGCGCTTCACGCTTGACCGCCGCCCCTTCGGTAAATTCATCACTACGTGCCTGTGCCTACCCAAAACCAATGGGCTGGCTGCGCCAGTTTAATGATCATTCGATTTTAAGAACAACAAAGTCACTATGAAAATGCCTCTGGCCTTGCAAATTTAGTATTCGCAAGCCGGTCTGGGACATTACCTGACATTTCGTCCAATTCTTGTCTTCACGGTCGAGATATTTAATCTGACCCCTCCTCACTGGTATCGCGTGATTCCGTGCTTTTGTTATTCGACACTGCCGTGTTATGGGTCATTTGTCGGTTATAATCACGTCTGGCACCCTCAGTACCGCTAAGAGGAGTGGAAGTGGGGTCAAATTGACCCCAGTGAATGACCCCGGGACCCGGATGAAATAAGGGGCCCCGGAAGAAAACAAGGGGCCCAGTTGGCTGGACTCCCCGTTTGGTTATCAGTGGAACAAAGAACTATTGCTCATGTATCATCAATGTTTCTAAGTAAAATAAGACAATATGACCATTTTCGCATTCCAATTTGGCGACATCAGTGTTCCATACACGAAAAGATGAATGACTTTATATTATACGTTTTTCGCTTACGTGACATGCATCAATGTGCGTTCGTGGTTTGACTTAATTAAAGTAGCACTTCAGAGAATAGACAGTTTGGATTCATCATCAATGGGATACTAAATTATTGCTGCAACATGTGCTCTTTTCTTAACGCCTCTACATGCATTTCGGGACCTAAATCTAATTTTGTCATTCGACATTGTTTCACATGTGTCTCCTCCAACCTCATTTACTGCGTTTCGTGCAGCAGATGTGGTCTGCTCTACGTTGGAGAAACGGGAAGACGTTTATCCGACAGATTTGCCGAACATCTTCGCTCCGTAAGGAGTGGAGACGTCGACAAACCTCTCGCCCGACATTTTAATAGTGCCAATCATTCTCTTTCGGACATGAAAGTTTGTGCCATCTCCCAAATTTTTGGCGGTAATAATAGTCGCAAAAGACAGGAAAAGTGTCTCATCTTTAAAATTGGAACCATTCACCCACACGGACTCAACGAACGTTTTTCATTTACTTACTCGCTTTGTGGCTAATGTTTTTGCTTTGCACGGATGGGCGTAACAATAGCTACTTAGTTCTTATGTGTTTAGCTTTCACTCACCCATATTATATTTGACACACCCATCTGGTTTGCTGATCGGCAATATTTTAGGCAAGTGACGAGCCACCATCTCATTTACATTTGTTTTCATTTTTCTATTCTGATTGGCCATTTGTTGTCACATGACGATTTTTAAATATATATATATATATATATTCCGTGTTTTTCGATCCTCCCATGTTTTTTCTCTCTGACGAAGGGCCTTCGCTCGAAACGTTAGATAACTACTCTCACATTTCGGCAGTACTCAAACCTTTCTGATTATTTCACTTCGATTTCCACACTGCCTACCCAGCACTCCATTTTTATTTCATGGTTTTGAATACTAAATTAATTGGATATGAAGGAACGTTTGAACTTGGTATTACTTGTATTTACTGATTTAAATCCAGAATTGCTATACTGTTTTGCTCATTTCTGAACTTCATACGGCGAGACATTAGTGAAATACCGTGAATTCGTTGTCATGAAAATTTTAGAAATTTACCCAAGTTAATGAAATTAATTTCCGACCGGAGGGTGTCCACTGACTTCTCTACCCTTCCCCCCGGGACCCGTAGCGGCTCTCGGCGGCACTAGGCACCCTTGCAATGTGGGCTTTTAGTTTCCTCATCACGTCCTGAGTCGTTGACTTATGGAGGCTTCGTATAACCAGGCCAAGGTATCCACCCGAAAGAATCTAAAACGAACTGAAACTATTCAAAAAAGAAACGGTCAATCAAATTGCCAGTCAATCGTCACTTGTCAGTGGCAGTGAACACAATTTCCATATCTGGAATGCTTACTCCCAGTCAAGGGCGACAATCGCTTCCTAAAAGTAGGGGGAACGGAGCCGGTCAAGTGATGTGGAGGCATTCCCTCTGAAAGTTTTTTTTTTAAAATCTGTTTATGAAAGGCCTTTTCCGGCATTTTGAGATTGTTTCTTTGGAACAACATTCATACCTTGTTTTTCAATCGAAACGAAGCCATGCATTTCCTCCAAACAGCAATAAAGACGTTATAGTATGACTAAACAAAGTATTTCTGTTTACCAATGGCGTCCAAAGAAGAACGATTGGACTGTAAAATAACTTGGCAAATTTTCATAATTTGTCATGTATTCGAACCAACAATACCTAGGTAAAAATTGGGGCTGAAAAAGGGTATATCGGGAAAACTGTAAAGGTAAACATGGAACCATAAGCGCCGAGGGAACAGAAATTAGGCTTCAGTTGTTATGAACTTTGCAAAAAGTGGGGGGGGGGGATAATTATATATGTATCCCCCTCTGTCCAAAAAGTGGGGGGATATGTCCCCCGATCCCCCCAGGATTTACGTCCTTGCTCCCAGTCATTTGCTTGGGCAAAAAGTGAAGCCAAGATGGCCGCCCATGGAGGGAAATTTTGGACGTCAGTTTCAGTCTTCTTCGCGGTCTTGTACGTCAGTTCCAGTCCTTTACGCAACTTTAATCTTCAGTCACAGAATAAGAGACGTAACCAGAAGTCTCACTTGGGGGTGCAATGTGTCCTTGTTTTCCAGTGCGCATGTCCGGGATCCGCCATGTTGGCAGCCAGATAACTCCAGCCAGGCAACGAGGAACATAATGACAAAAAATCAGCTTGGATCACTAAAACGGCTTTATCTGGAAAAGTATTTGGACGATTTCCGTTTTACTTTGATATGTCCCAGAGGAAAGGTGAGAGATCAATTTTATCGTAATTAAAAGGCGTATAAAGAAATTTTCCGTGACATATTCATTTAGTTAGTTAAACGACTTTAATTTTCAGTTTTTGTTTTCTTCTACTTCGAAAACATTCACAATCATGGAAAAAGTGCACAGACGAATTATTACTTGACCAATTTTACATATTCGAGTGTTTAGAAGGATTTATTATTGCTGTGTCGCCTAAGAACTGTCCTAAATTGTCTAAAGATGGTAAACTGACAATAACAAAAGGACGTGCACTTGGTACTTCCCTCGAGTAATTTTTCGGGACCGTTTTATCAGGTTTCTCGTCGGTTTGGTAATTTATTTTCGTGAAATTATATAACTTGTAACTCGGTTTGACTTAGTCGAAGTATATTTGAAATTCTTAAACTCATTTCTATCTTTTGAAGACAGGTTTTGTGTGCATTTCCAAAGAAAACTCTTCAGAAAATGTAAAAAGTCGCGTGGGAGACTAAAACTGACGTACAAGCCCGCGTAGGAGACTGAAACTGACGTCCAAAATCAAAAATTGGCCTCCATGGGCGGCCATCTTGGCTTCACACTGCTGGTCAGTAGTCACTAGTAGTTACTCCCGCTGAACCATTGTTGCCAAACTGCTGGCGCATTATGGATTATCATGGCTGTGTTCAAACGCACGTTTTCCAAATGTTTGTTTCTCGTCTCAAACTATATTTACGTGACACGTGAAGTGCCGCTAACTGTGAGCACCCGATCAATGGCTGGTCACAGTAAATGGGCAAATATTAAATTTAAAAAAATGCACAGAGACATTGTTCGGGCCAAAATATTGGGAAGACTGCATAAAGAAATAGTCACCGCTGTTCGAGGTAAAGTTAGCATTCTTTGACTTTACGCCTGTTGCGTAAATTGCACTTCTTTGAACTTTTCACAACAGTTTCAGTCTGTCACCTGTTGTGTTTCTTCTGTGATTTTATGCTAAGTAAGCAAAACCTTATTTCAACTCAAGGCAATCCGTCATTGAGTTTGTACATAGTGTGCTAGGGTGGAGTGCTAGAGGTTAGAGATGTAATGAATTTGCAAACACTCTAGGGTGTCTATCTCTCCCACTGTGAAGCAATGTGTGGTTTAAGGTCTTAATCGCAGAGTAGAATGGCATATTTGAGGAAAGCAAGAGGAAACTTCTCTCCGGTGTCATGTTACAAATTGCTCTTCAAGACAAATATACCAACACTGTCTTTCCATGAAAAGATGAATAGCATCAAGTGAGAAAATGTGGCAGAATAGATGAATATGATCTATCCAAGGGAAACCTAGAATACAATTAAGGTTAGGATTAGGGTTAGGATTAGATTACTTAACCCAAATATGTAACTCACCTTCTAGTGATGACTTAAGTCTGACCCCCCCTAACCATGCAGGTTGGTGTGCAGGTTGGCTGCCACCAACCTGCACATGTTTGGCAACTATATTACCTAAGGAACAACCTATCGCAGGTGCCCAAACCTTAAATTCCCTTGTATAGGTCATGTTGATCTATTTGCCATGTTTTGTCAATTACAGTAATAATATTCATCTTTTCAAGGAGTAAGACAAGGCTCAATATACTGTACAACATTTCAACACATTGTTAAAGTAAAAACACATATTTTAGGGTGTAACTATTGATTTGTTATGTTGAGTGTAACAAGGTGATTTGTTATGGCATATGCAGTTGTATCTGGTTTCTTGGCATGTTTCTGTTAAAAGTCACTATCATGGTCACTATCTATACAGTATCTCAAAACAGTCTCCTTGCTGTCTTCAGTTCATTGCATTGTATGTTTTTTAGGTTGGAATGACAATTTTACTTATCAAATTGTATACAATATAAGAAATGTTTGTTGTTCAGAAATTGCAGTCTACTTGAAGCAGTTTCCATCTTTTAAATCAAGACTAGACCACACTTTTCATTTAAATAAATTAGGAACTGGTGATTCCAGCAGATTCACCAGGTGGGAAGCACATTCTTAGGATACTGTAAATATAAGAGCCTAGGATAAAACATGGAGGAATGGCATCATTCAAATTAAACAAAGATACACATAAATGGCAATGTTTATTGAATTCTAACATTTTGTTGCCTCACTTGCAAAATTGTCAGAGAATAAAATTACAATCACTGTAAAGTTAAATATATGATATTACATGCAAACTAATTACAGATATTAACCATGAATAGAGCAGGGATAACAGTTCAGCTTTTTTTTTTTTGAAAAAAAAGTGTGATAAAATTATCCAACCAAATGGGAATTTTGGTGGTTGTTCATTTGCTGTTTCAAATGTGGAACAGCAAACAAATGGGAGGAGGAACTGGAAAAGGATCCAAGGGGTTGTAACTGGAGAAAATGAATAAAAAGCTGCAGTAAATACTTTTATTGGTGCTTTTATTGACACAGCTACTTCATCTACAACATTTCAAAGGAATAAACTAGAAGCACACAAGCTAATGCTATCATTCACATGGAGTGAACAAACACTTTTTTTTGTTTTTTATCATTTAATCTCATACAAGTACTGTATTTCTCTACCATGGGCAGATAAAAACATTGTGCATTTCATTCTGTTAAATTCTATCTTTCAAGTTAATGTTTATGTCTAGCATGGGTGGGTATAAGCATTAGCATGTCCTGTGCCGTAATTTATTTCCTTGAGTTTTTACATATTTTAGCTTCATGACATTACCAGTCCATTGGATTGTTTGTTGATTCCATGTCTGTTTATTTGTTGACCAATGTTTAAAATAGCAAATGACCTGCTGCATTTCACACCTCATTAATAACTTTGTTATTGGTTTTCTCGTATTAATGGTTGAAGAATTTTTGTGTTATGTAACTTAACTATCATCTAGTTTCTAATATACTTCACATTTCACTTTCTGGTCAAGGACATTTACTCAAAATGTTACAATTTTTGGCATTCAGTCTCAGATGTTTTTCCAACTTTGTGTTTTTTACATGTGATTTGCATAATGCTTACACAAAACTTTTTATCTATGTTTACATTATGCAGACCTGCTGTTTGAGAGACTGAGAGATAATTGTATCTTACATTTTTACACTTCACTGTTGATTTAGTTATTTGTTTTGTTTGGACAGAGGATGGTCCTGATCCAACATTGAACTTCAAGTTGGAACATTTGATAACACGTGCAAAAGCTGCCAACATGACAAAAGAGAAAATAGAATCTGCTATCAAATCAGGAGTTAAGGTACTGTAACTACCAATGAAAATATATAAATTGTCATTATTTTAATTTTTATTTTCATTATTATTTTTGTTATTATTATTATTATTGTAGTTGTTGTTATTGTTTTTGTTATTATTGTAATATTATAGTTAGTTTTTACTGAAATTGCTACCTCCAGTAGTATGAAAAGAAAAAACTTGTTTATTTTATACTCAATTTCAAACTGCATGGACTATAAAGAATTACATGTTTGAATAAATTTAGAGGTTAGAGTTGATGAGGAGTTTCAAAAACACGATATGGAACTTGAAGACAACTTAACTTTACTCTAGAGTGTTTGTTCTAAAACAAAGGGAAAGAATAATTTTAGTCCTATAGTATCAAATTTAACATAATACACTGATACATGACATGACATCTCCCAACTTGGGAATGACACATCATGTTGTGAGGTGTCACGTGAAAGTGAACTGGAATTCACTTTGAAAAACAATTCACCTGACAAGATTATGTATTGCAGCATGTGATATCATGACATAGAGTTGACAGCACATGTACAATTGACATATATGGTTGTTGGTCTTGGTCTAAATAATTCACTTACCTGTAAAAAGTCTTCAGGTTGTATCACTAAATTCATAAGTAAATCATGAGCTATACAGTATATACTTGTACCCTTAAAGCCGGATATACCTACACGTTATGTTTGTGGATATGACCATTCATTCTAATCTGATGTAGATGATTTAAGGCCTGCTTACAAGGACGTAGGAAAACCCTTCAACAAGGGTTAATTCTAGTGGGAAGGTTACCTTAGTCTATTTACTTTCAGTGTTTCGTTTACATGAATGCTAGGGTGACCCTACCAGCTAGCTTAGGCAACCCTGGCAAAAGGGCCATCTTTTTGTTTATCTAAGCCATGTAAACGCATCAGTTAGGGTAACTCTCTCAGAGGGGTCATGTTTCAGTGTAAAAGCGCGGAACATATAGTCCGCTGTATTGTCAGCAACGCCTTCGCTCACCGGCGCACGTATACGCTAGACGAATCTCTCGAAGATATTGGGTAAACAATGATGTAATGAATAAAGAGAGAACTACCTCAGCATCAAACCATCCTGCGCTTTCAAAGAATTTAGAAACTAAGGAAATGACATCTTTGACAAGGACAAAACTATGGTGGTCAACGTCGATGCTGTGGCTATGTCAACTTCAGCATCCCACCAACAAAAATCATTGAATTCTATATCAAACGATTACGCCGTTTTGGTTGTTTACTAAAAATGCTTGGTGGCCACTCCGAGGTAGGATAACCGTACTAGTAAAGTTGACCCTTCTAAAAGGGTCACCCAACATCATGTAAACAGGAGCTATGTTTTAGCCCTCCTAGAACGGTCAATCCATTAGGATTCTCTTCCTCGAAGAGAATCATTATCCCAAGAGTGTTAAGGGCATACTGTATTGCAACATTTGCCAGTGAATAATTGGAAGGAATAGTTGTGCTCAAAAAAGATAATCGCATTGGCTGAAGAATCGTATGCAACAGTTGTGTCGTATAAACGAGGTCTAAGGGTGTTGGAGTGTATTCTGCAGTTGCCAAGGACAGTTTATTTTAGCCGCCTACTGATTGATTTTAGGGATTACCTCTATGTAAGAAATAGCA
This sequence comes from Heliopora coerulea, assembly GCA_030142905.1. NCBI lineage: Eukaryota > Metazoa > Cnidaria > Anthozoa > Scleralcyonacea > Helioporidae > Heliopora > Heliopora coerulea. The sequence goes on along the minus strand of JASJOG010000006.1, from coordinate 4,366,024 downwards.
AACTAAGATATTGTATATGAGGAATATAGATGCATGACATTAACGTCATCTGAAGACTTAAGAGGCTTTCCAAAATTAAACACGACAGTAACGAAATTTCGTTTCCACGAAATCATGTTAGCAAATCGGTGTGTAGGCAAACGCGTTTACACCACAATTAATGCAGACATACTGTATGGGAGCAGTGGATTACAATAAGAGTTTTAAAATAGAAAATCATCACATGATTTAGGACTGTTTAATGTTAAAACTTTTTTAAACAGCTTTATTTATTGATCAGTAATAGTTCTCTAGTTTGGTCAAATAGTGTAATCACCAAGCTAAAAGCAACAATAGTACTTTGGGAAAAGCATTTTGGGTAACGAAAAATTGTTAACGTAAACTCGGTTCGCGGTAACGCGTCGGTAACGCAAGTTTTGTTACCACAATTTTGGACAGCCTGTTAAAAATGCTACAGTTTTATTTTACTACTGAGACGTTGAATTTTCTGTGGTAATTTTACTAATTTTCCTTTATCTGATGTTGGTAGTGAAAAAAAAAAACCCTAATTAAAATGCACTGGCGGAAACTAATATTAATTAGAGAAATTAATATATAATTAGAGTAACAAACGTTGTAGATGGCAATTAAGGTAATTAGCGTAGAGAAAGGAGCTAATATATTTTATATTGAGTTTATCGTAAATTGAAAGTCAGAGGGTGTGCGCTTAGTACATCCATATGTAGATTTGCAGATATTCCTCCTGAATGGTACACATCATGCCACAATTGTTCCGTGAAGATCAGAACTTAACGGATCTCGTAGTGTAACATCCTGTATCATTCAGTCCTGGCGTCTCCCTTTGTCCAGTAATATCGTTCGGAGTTGACCTGGGTGAAATAATCGAAGACCTGTCCTATTTTAAAACGATATTTTTGAAAAGTCTAAAGTTAGGTCGGTTTGGGAATTAAGATGCAGTTTATACGCACAAGTTATTAATTCCTCTGTTAATGTGTATTTTCCTCAACAATTTAAACTGTTTTTAGAATACTGGGGATGTGACTCATTCACTCTTAATTGAAGGACATGGACCTGGTGGATGTGGAATATTAATAGATGCATTGGCATCAAATAAAATTCGCACAAGAACAGAAATAAGAACCATATTTACCAAAAACGGGTAGTTATTCAATGACGTTTAATTCTTTTTAAAAGATCTGAAATTGCTTTACTTAAACTACCCCTGCTGGTTTTATTTACGTATTCGACCAAAGAAACCTGGTGTTACAACTTCATTAAGCCAACGACAAAATGTTTTTATCAATATATTAAAGGCATTTAATTTTCATTGTAAGATTGTGTTGTAAATTGTGTTTAATCACTTAGTAAGCATATGTATCAATATCAACTTCAAGAAATAGTCGATTCATATCAACATTCCGTTCCAATTTCAATATGTAGTTTAATATTATTTCTTTGGCAGGGGACGTGTGGGTGACGAGGGATCTGTTTCATTTATGTATGATCACAAAGGTAAAAGTAACAAGAACACCCATCACTATAAATTTATTTTTGAAGACCTGCGCCGTCGACAACCAGGATGACCTTTGGGTCAAACTTTGTCCCGCCTTCCTGTTAAAATTCAAATGTCTATGAAATGAAAAGGTCAATCATCAATTTCCATTTTCTGCCGAAATTAAGGAAAGAGTAAAGAAAAACCCCGCCTAACTCTTTCTTTATCAGTTGCTGTCGCGCAGTTATAAGGATTTGAAATTTTAGCGTGAAGACGTCTTATGGCGGACAAGCTTCTCCAGAAATAAGTCAAAGCGGTGACAGTTTGTAAAGTGTGGTCAGGATAACAATACAGTTTTTCATATTTAGGATATTGTTTCAAACGTATAACCTAAACAAACCAGACATTGGCAGACAACGGGGGTTCGATGAACCTTACTCCTTAGCGGCACTGTAGTATGAAATAAAAGGGAAGGGCGAAAAATTGTGGCCAATCCTTGAAAGTATAGTTAATTTTGGATAGCATTTCCTAGTGAGCAAAAAATATAAAAAATCATACTTTTTTTAAAATTAATGTATGAAGATCTACTCAAATACGACCTTAAATCTTAATTATAATTATTCGTTTGGAAAATCTATCAACTTTTCATGATTTTACTTTTAATTTCATGAAAACGTGATTCTACCGTTTGGGCTCTTATCTCAATTTGTCTACAGAAGGATCAGTTTATTAATATTAACAGAAGTAGAAATGAAAACTCAGCATTACACACAGATTAAATGTGGTTGGCATTCTGGCCTTGAATTTCAGCACCTGGATTTCACATCGGCATGCAGTTCCTTGGGCAAACCAGTTCAGATATTTATTATAGATATTCTTTTATTAAATAGATTATTTCTGTCCGTTTGTTTAATCTCTAAATGCCGCCACAAAAATAGATTTTATGTCAAGAGCTTTTGCCAACGAAAGAATGCTGTGACATCATCGCTGCCTACCTACCAACCAGTCATCCCACGTATGCTTGAAATTATAAACACCAACCGAAGCGGAACTTCATTAGTTGCCTGAAGATCGCTGAAGAGCATGAAACTCAGAGTAGCAGCACGAAGCCTTATCATTAACAATATATGATAAATCAAACACCTGCAGCTCCTCGATCTTAAAAACATCTATAAAACCCCACTGATTAAAAGCTTTATTGCTGCGTCTTCAACGTTTCGAGGCGCTGCCCCTTTAGCAAGAATATCATTATATTAGTGATCAGATTATCAATATATTCTTGATAAAGAGGCAGCGCCCCCAAACGTTGAAGACGCATTTTATATAAATATATCTTCTCTTTTCCCTTTCGCTTTCGTCTTCTCCTCTTTTCTGTCCCAGTCCTTCTATACTCTCTCATTTCCTGTCTTGTTCCTTCATGTCTTCCAATATCTTTCCTGTCTTGTCATTTCCTGTCCTAATTCCTTCGTTTGTTCCGTCCTTTATTTTTTTCTTTCGTTCGCTGCATTCCTTCCATTATTTCTTTTCAACCAATCAAGGCTTAGTCCTTCTCTACCTTCACGTTCTACTTCCTGTTTTTTTTAGGCATAATAAATATTGTTAACCACCTAGTTTCTGCTAGCAGTGATGAAAGTCCAAGTTATGACGTCAGTAACCAGGTACACTAGCATGGATAAATCTGTTTTGCTTTATTTAAAACCCTGTTCATGACAACGTAACTACACTAGTTTCATTTAATTACTTTCTACTATATTTACTTGGAATGTTCAACGGTCATTTTGAGGTCATGTATACATGGCAAAAACATTCTTGCATACCGTCTTTATTGACCACAGATGTTAGCTGCCAAAATGCGAATGCAAAATACGGGTTTTGTTTTAAAATTGGTGTAATTAAACAGATTTTAAACAGCTCTGGTGTGAACGGTACAGTAAGCCAGTTTTCCCTTGGGCAGGAATACGAGACGTCGCATAGGATTGAAAAACTCTTAAAAATAAGTTTATTTTTTTGGTTAGATACTGCAACAAAAACAATTAAAATTAGTCATAAAGACGTTTTTTTGCATTTTTGTATTTTTTAGTTATTTGTATAAGAAAGATTACTTAGAAGTCCCTAATTTTCCGCGAAAAAGTCCTCAAACATGACTTGAATGGGATGCGCAAAATGTAGCAAGGACCTTTTTGGTGACAAGCCCGTGACAATCATTTTGTAACATGCGGTTGGACAATGCGTGAATCGAAGTGGCAAGAAACTCTATAGGAATCAGGGTTTTCGCTACCCTGGGGATGATGTAAAATCTAGAGTCAATAGTGTCATTTACTGCATTTTGGGGGAAAATTTTATGTTCCTGGCGGGTACTGTGACACTGAGTCTTCTGCATAAAAAACATATGTCAACACAAAAAAGAGGGTTCATTCAAACCTCCGAACCTCCTCTTGACCGGCAGGGGTGTTAAGCAATGATATTTATCTTTGCTTCTGCTTTGTAAAATTTTCTTGCGGCAAATGTCATTACGCTTTAAAAATTCAGCCAATACAAAAACAGACTGAACAGACTAGAAGCATTGTAGAAGTTAAATTATCTTTTCCTGACTTGAATGTACTGTTTCAGGCGGAAGAACTGGCCATTGAAATTGGAGCCGAAAATGTAAAGTTTGGAAAGAATTCTGATGAGGTAGAATTTATTCAGGTATAAATACTTGCCGAGTAAGATTCTTTTATGTTCGCCACTTTCAATAAAGGACATGCAGTGATAACTTCATCACAAATAAGCCACTGGCCGTGTACTGTATGGGTTTCCTTCGTATTTATTTGCGCCACCTTCTTGAGATTTATCTTGTTATGTTGTCTTTTCTTGCTTTCCAGTTTATATGTGCACCAAATGACTTGATTCAAATATCGAACAGTCTAACCAAAAATAATGGTTTTACACTGTTGTCAGCAAACCTGGAATATTTACCCACTAACCTAATTACATTGAAGGACAATCTACTCGAAAAAGTGGACAAACTGCTTGAAAAAATTATGGAACACGAAGACGTGATTAAGACTTACGACAATATTAAGAATTATCCCAGTGATACTTATAAGTATTCATAAACCGTCAATAAACTGTTTAATTTATACCCATAATCTGTATATGATGAAATGAACTTAAAATCCTACTGTTTTTTATAAACAAATTTTAGATAGTGGGTTTCCCATCAGCTTACCGCTGTTCATTGGCGGCTTGTAGAATGAACTTTAAAGCCGGGAGCTCTGAAGGGAAACAAGGTTGGTCCTTACTAAAGCTTCCAGGTTTTAGTGTCTACTGGTTTGTTTGGTGCATTCTCGGCTAAGTTTGGGCTCTTGGCTAAAGATTTGTCTAAAAATTGCATTTTTAAGAGATTTACGGGATCCGGTCCAAGCCAGGGAAGCCCACTTGCTTAAGCAATGAATCAAGATGGCCGATTGTATATCGTAAGGATTTTTTAACTAGTTTTGAATGGGGTGGGGTCTGTCACCAAAGGGGATCTTGTGTTGAAAGCAAGGGGGCCAATTAATAAACATCTGCGGTGCCCATCTGACAATTAAATGATAATGCTCCTTGTCCATAGTTAGGGTCTGAAATTTTCCAATTGTCAAATGTCAGTAGCTAATTCGTGCTAGAGTGGACATTGGCTGAAGGAAACAGGTGACGGTAAAATCAGAACTAGGTTTTCAGCTTTATTTTTACAGATATGTAAAAGAAAGATAATGACGTACAAATGAATAAGGCAGTTAATATTTAGCTTGTTTAGCTAATGCAATCAACTCTATCTAAAGTAGACATTCTCGGGACCAGCTGTAAGTGTCTGCCTTAGAGAGGTGTCCGCCTTATAAGGAACTCATGTGAGGTGATACTTGACTTTTGTGACGTCATATCTGGAATACAACCTTTATTAAAAGCAAAATTAAACGTTCATAGTCCCCTTAATAGATATTAAGCACTCTTCAAAGGCACGAATTCGTCTATAAATTCGCTGAAGAAATGCATTAGTAAAGAACAAGATAAAATAATAAATGTAACGAGTATTTTTGTGTAAAATCAGTAATATGACACTACGCAAATGTGGGATTTTTCCCAACATTGACAGCACATAGTAAATGTAAAATTACTTAATAATCCTGTCATATGGCTCGTGGCGGAATAATACATGTAGTTTTACTAGACCATCAATAGCAGCATAGTTCTCAATAAAAGTGCTTTCGTGTAGTTTCCCAGTAGTATCAATAGTCGTATTGTGTAATGTAAAATACCGTAAGCTATTCACGTCCAAGGAAAAACACCATATATAGGCGAAGTTTGTATAATAGTTGTGATTGCGTCGAAATAAAGAGAAGGTTAACCGACTGAGTGTGCACGCTACACAAATGCAGTCCTGCAAAACCAGGAACGAGAACAGGGAAAAAGGAAGACGGGTGAATTTCATAAAACGTCTGAACGGTCGCACAAGTAAACATTTGCATTGATTTTTAATAACAAGTTAATAAAAGGTTACAAATTCTTGTCAAACATATGTAACTTGATGTGCGTGACGAGCGATGTGCACGCTAATTTGCATTTTAAGTGTCCGACTTCATAGACAAGTTGGACCAAAAAGTGTCCGCTTTAGAGAGGTGTCCGTTTTATAGAGAGTTAATGTACGGCGAAATATGTTACGTACGGCTGGGACCAGCACGTTATGTCCGCCTAAGAGAGGTGTCCTCATTGAGAAGGTTGACTGTATACCTACGCAACGTTTAAGCCATGCAGCCTGCTACATCAAAACATGCTACGAAGTGCTGCTTTCCCAATTATTCAAGTTCTTAAGTTAATCTTTTAATTTTACAAATACACATTTTAGAAAAGATATTGTCCAGGAGGGGCTAAAAGCGTCGACTGGAGGGGCCATGTGGGCAGCTAGGGGGGAGCGGACGAAGTCCCCAGTCACAGTTAAAAATCGCCCTGGTATATTGAGTTTTAGTCGAAACTGGCGCCTAATGTAACGCAAATAGTTACAACTAAAGGCTACTCGCTGTGTAATGAGAGCAGATACGAGTCCTCGCGTGGCCCTCGTGACCGTTAAAGGTGCGATTTGTTAAGAAACATCTGTGAGGTTTATTAGGAGATCAGAAGCGCACATAAGTGAGAGTGCAACGTTTGTCGAGTTATTTCTAAAGAGTCAGTCACAAAAAGTCCGTCTCGAAATGTTCATCGCCTGAATGTCGAGGGTAAATTTCAATATTACTTGTAACCAATTCTTTCGGGACCTGTTTGCGAAGTCTAATACACCACAGTCTAACTAAATCATGTTTACAAGATGACAAATTTATTAGAACCATGGTGATTTACACTTGACCATTTCACAAAGAGTTGAATGTATTAAACCTTTTCCTGTTCATTACAACAAAATATACTATCATTAACGCCAACCTCGAAGTCATTAACGCTAAAATACATTCATTTTATTCAACTGACATTCATTGGCGTAGATACGCAGCCATTTACATCAAAGGGCATTCTATAGCCCCAACAGACGACCATTAACACCATTCTACTGTCGGGATAGTAAAATTTCAATTAGGCAAGATATTTCTCTTGCGTAATTGAGATTTTATTATTCCTAATTTATAGTTGAATGGTGTTAATGGTCGTCTGTTGGCGCTATGGAATACCCTTTGGTGAAAATGGTTGCGTATCTATGCTAATAAATGTGGACTGAATAAAATTAATGTATTTTTGCATTAATGAGTTTGAGGTTGGCGTTAATGATGGTATATTTTCTGGTGACGAACAGCAAAAGGTGTACAACATTGGAATTTTACAGTCGTCCTTCTATCACATCAAGATGGCAGATACTTCGGGACCGACTTTTTGGGACATATTGGACAAATATCGAGGTCGACTGTTTTCAAGTATTCAAAATCTCTGAATACATCAGTCAAAGATACTTTATCTATCAAAAGTGAGGCTGAGGTGATAGCAAATGAGAGTGTGTGCACTGGGTGTATGTGTGTCAGAGGAAATTGTGACTAAAGCAGCTCCTGCAGAATGTAATAGATCTCATATAACAAACTAATTAGGCCTTTCTATTGCTATTTGTCATAATAGTCAATTATGGTGGTGGCCGATTATCAAAAACGTTTTGGTGACGTGGACGTTACGTAGTTTCTCGTAAGGCTTTACGTCCAGAGAAGTCGACGAGAAATTTGACGTGCTCTTTTTGATCGTTGTTTTGCCGTAAACTTCATTTTCGATGGCTCGTCCCGGACAAAATTTATATTAGTCTTATTTATCCTTGTCATTGTTTGACGAAGAACATTTGTTTTTACTGCATTCCACTTGCACTTCTTGCAGTATTGATAATACAAGACATCGTCAGCTGGGTAACTAGATAAATATTAAAAATAAAATGAAATTTCACTAGCTAACACCATCTGCCTGCCTATCTTCCTACTTACCTACATACCTGCATTCTTACCTACCCACCATCCTACATTGCTTCTGTTATGAAACATGCACATATTGTATCATCTTTGATGGTCTGCAAATTGTACTAATTAAGTTATGAACTGAATAGCAAGTTTTTTAATGCATTATAATCTGGATTGAAAACAACACATGAAGTATATCTAGCCGATCTCATCCTATAATTCAGAATTCTTATCCATTTGAAGCTGCCATGAACGATTTGGGCAATGTAGGTTAAAAGGATTTTGTTTACTTAATTACTTCATCAAATTCTCGAGGTCAAGGTCACAGTTAGTATTGTCCAATTCTTGCTGTGGCTTGTATACGTCCAGCCTACTTATTAGATATCTAACGGAACTCCAGCTATGATGCAATAATTAGGCAGAGCAGTAAAATGAGGTAACCATAAAGAAGACTGTTACGCTCCAATCTTACTATTTCAATTTAGTAAAGAATCATATTCATTTAGTATCGTGAAATCTTTTTCAAATGTCCTTGATGACCACATCACATTCCAAACAATGCCTTCATCTGACAGAGCAAAAAACTTGGTCCAAACGCATCTGATTGGTCTACTTCCAGCCACACCACTGTCAATCACTGTCAACTTCACAAGCCTACCAAAAAGGATAAAGGAAGACGCCCCTTCCTCGACGAGCAGAGCAGAGAACAAGCAAAGAGCAAGCACAGTAGACCAAAGGACAATGTCAAGAGCAAGAAGAGAACCTTGAGTCAGAAGAACTCCTTATCAGAACTGACCATTAATTAAACTTCATTAGTTTTAGTTATGCTGTATCGTTGGCGATCCAAATAAACATTCCATTACTTGCTTAAGACCTGTCTCGACCGAGCTAGCCAACATATATTAACACTTCTTATTTTTGCACGCTACTAAACAGACAGATTCCACTTCATGGTTGTATATCTAGTTCTCAACTTTCAAAACTCATGACGATGGTTTTATTTACATAAACTATGGGAAAGATGGCAACAGCGAAATTTCTCCAAACGTCACATTCGCTTCTTTCAATACCACACCCGGATTTTGCGTTTCCTCATCCGTTAGTTACGATATCGCTTATCCTTCTGCCTGTCTTTCTTCCTTCCTCCTTCTCTCCCTTTCCTACTCTTTCTGGGTTTTTATTGTAACTGCACAACTAAACAACATTAAACAACACGAATATTTTCCGTCATTTCTTTATTTACTATTAATTTATAATTTTTTCTGACCCTAACCCTAACACTAATCCTAACACCTACCCTACCCCCTTATCCTAATCCCTTACCCAACCCATCATATTTCTTGGTGGTTTATCATGCCTAGTGTCGGGAACCTTTTATGATTAATTAATACACAATCACTTAAACAGGCAAGATTTGAAGGCTAGTAGACAGGAGTAAGGTGGAATATAGTGCAGCACTACATTAAATAAGGGCAGTATTGTGCCTTGTGTAGGAATTATATACGTTATGAATTTTGACTTTATTATTAATTCTATTTTCATCTTAATTGACAATTTAGTGTATTGCACAATACATAGTACTACACTCGTTTGCAAGGGGCAGTACTACACTATTATTTCAATTTAGCACATCTAACACATTACACTTCTCGCCATTCTACCAGCCTTCCAATTCTGCTAGTCACACTCAGCTAAACTCCTTTCCATGCCACGTCACTACAATACATCGCATGTAAACCCAGGGAACTAATCCGCAACGCATTGCACTACTTTGTACTACACTATTATGCCCCAGCAGGCCGGACCACGTCTTGTTACGCTGCTGCACGCCACACAATGCCACATGATACCACACCCCTCCAGCGCAGCACTCCACAATGTAACGCGCACTGCAACACTACTGTAAGGCACCGCACTGTCTGCACTGCACTACACTACCCGGCCACTACGCCACTACACGCTATGCTATACGCTGCCAGACTGAACTATACCGCAGTAACTTAATACTGCACTAAAATTGCTCTGCACTGCTTTACTGAATACACACGACACTGCTCTGCATATTGAGCTAGATATTTCACTGTTCACTGTACCATATTGTGCTGTACTCCGCTGTGCCGCACCTAACTGCTTTGCACAATGCACACAATGCTCGGCACTGCATTTTGAGTTACACATTTTGTTGTTCATTACACTGTGCTGCACAGTACTAAACGTCGCTGCAGTATACTGTACTGCCCTATGCTAGGCTGCACAGTGCGGTGCTGTGACGTGCTTGGTTTATGTCGTGTCGTGATGTGCTATGCTATGAAGCACTGGGTTTGTGTCGTGTCGCGTCCTGCTGTGCTGTACTGTTTGTGCTGTGTTGTATTTCACTGTGCTCTGCTAGTCTGCACTGTACTATCTAAATTTTACTTTACTGGAATGCACTGCAGTAAAGCCCACCTGTTTTCTAAAGCCAGTGCTTTAGCAATTAAGATTGATTTCTTCGTGGCCGACAGAAAGTAAGTTTGTTTCTTGATCTGCAAAATCTTTGCACTAAGGCTAACTAGAATAAGTTGTCTTCCGGTTGGCTCCAACACTTCGCAAAGGTTCTATAGAAAAATGCGAAGAGCCCTGTAAGCAAACGAGGTCTATAGGCATGCGATACCTAAAAACATGCCCTGGGACATCTACTTCATATTCACAACCTTCTGTAAGATTTTGATGTTTGCTACCAGCATTTTGACAAACATCTTTTATCAACAAGATGTCATGCTCTGTTCCTTTCAAGGCATGCAAGGTAAACTTACAAAAACATCTCCTTTTTTCATGGTTGCAACGTTTAAGTAAGCAATCTTCGTGTTCAGCCGACCAGCTAATAATTCTTCGTTTAGGATCGTCGTTAGATCAATTGATCTTCGTTGTTTTTCAGTATTTTTAACGAGGTCCTCTAATTTATCACTTTTGTTCTTCGAAAACTCCGCCTGTTTCTTTTCGCTTTTCACAACGCAGTACTCTGTCTCTCCCGTACAGTGGGGGAGGTTTGTGTAGGATTTTCCAAAGGAGTTCAATATTTCCTCGGCGTCTCCCATTTTTTTTGGCTTTGTTCTTTTCTGGTTGTCATGCCTGAAAGCGTGTCAAACCAAAGGAATATGACTGTTAGTTGATGGTTTTAGCGATTTATAATAATTTGAGGGACGATTTCTGGGAAGATTTACAACATACACTAAAAATATTTTAGTGGTGATCACTTGTTTTAGAAATCCGTGCTAATCCAACACCAATTTCATTCGGTGCGAAACCTTGAATTATTCAGTTTCCAGACCTATGCGTAAGTGGTCCATTTTTGTATATCGGACAAATTCTTCAAACAGAGTCTAACTTACGGACTCAAGTTTCGAGGATCCGGGTAGTCCAATATTGTTTCTCGCACATTTTCTTTGTGGTTAAGAATGAAATAGCAGGCTTCACCCCTGGCTGAACCCAGCCATTTAATAATCAATATTTACTGATCCAGGAACAAGTATTTTAAAATTGTTGAAAAGAATAATGTTCATTATAAATTTAAAACACACGAGACAGCTTTTAAACGACTTGTTTCGGCACTACATAGGCCATCATCAGTTAAATAGAGTTACAGCGAGATCAAACTGATGATGGCCTATGTAGTGCCGAAATATGTCTTTAAAAAGCTGTCTCGTGTGTTTTAAGTTTAATAATGTTCATCTTTCCAAAAGTAAATCTCCAACAGACCGTAAAAATCGAACATAAAGTCAAAATTCGTGTGGAAATTCGGTTTACTAGCTCTAAAAAACACAGACTTGTAGGGACGGGGGTCAGGGGTTCGACTTAACCACAGCCTTCATTAACATAATTGTTTCCATTACTGTCTATGCCATTGATTGCTACTATATTCCAAGAAAGATTAATCTCTACCCAAAAACGTTAGCACAAAAGCATGAGGCCAAATGAAAGTTTACCTTACACATCTGATAATGTGGACAGAAGAAATGTTCGGCGGCAACTATTAACTTTTTTAAAACTTCAAATAACATTCCCGTTTAAAATTTGACGAACCTCATTCCATAAAAATAAAGAACTGGCCCTAAATATTTGCTAATATAAGGGGTGTAGTTAAGACATTTCTAGGAGGGGCCTTAGTGGGATCATCGTATAATTTGAGGGATGAAATTTCGTACAGATTTGAAGTGGCGTGCATCGAACACTAAAACATGTCTTCTTGTCCACCAGCAATTGTGGGAATTTCAAATTTGACAGTTCTTGAAGATAAGATTACTCATCACTTGGGTTTTCCTCTAGAGTTCCTCAGGGTGACCCAGGTTTTCTTAGGGTTCCTAGGCGACCCACGTAGCGACACCGTTGCTGATGCAGTCAGAGACATAGAGATCGTATAAAACTAGAAGGAGCATGACCTCTGGAAATTGGGGCGGAAATTGGGGCTGAAATTGAACGCCGCCATTTTGAGTAAATTGGAGGTATATTTTCCTTTTCCAGGCCTTTTCCCGTCTGTTCGAGAATCTCGAGGTCGAACAAATGAAGTTTAGGGAACTGTTTCGAGTTTGGTTTCCGTTAGCTGTATAATAGAAAACAGTTTCTCTGGTTATTAGTCGGCTGCTATTCTTATTATTGCCCTAATTGTTTTACATTCTGTCCAAAAAACAAAAACAAGAGACAAAAGTGAGGTGGCGTTTGACCGTGACCTTGAACTTATCATCCGGGCATGTTTGTTTTGGCCCCCCATATGTCCAATATGGCAGCAATCAATTTTTCCCCCGTGGTTAAGTGACATTTTGCCAGAATGCCCCCTTTAGTATATGATCACTTTGGTCCTGGAGTGGTAAGTTCAATTTTTTTTACACGATTACCGACACTATTGACCAACTTTTACCTCACCTTGATTTCATTACATTTTCGTCATCAAGTAATTGGTTTTTAGCAATTTTTCGTAAATCTGTTTGCTGAATGCTAATTTGAAGCTCGTTCATGATTTCCATTTGCGAAGAAAACGAGCGAATACGCTCATAATCAAAATCGGTACCGTCAAAACAAGAATTAATGGCGGAAGAGCAATCTTCTTCTCCCAAACGTTGAGACACGAAGCTAGCTGAACGTTCCGGTTTGTTGTCAAATTCCAGGCCTTTAATAACTCTGCATTGTCCCTAAAAATATTGATAGGTTGTTGGTCCATTTTAACCAAATTTGCATATTTGAAGTAGAGCTTCTCTGCATTTTATGTAGCCTGTTATGTGCTAGTTATTCTGGAAAATTAATCTTTCTTTACCCTCAAGGCTGCTACAAGGTTTCTACTACTGGGCCGTAAGGAAGGAAAAAATAAAAACGAATGGAAGGAAGGAAAAAAGGAAGGAAGGAAGGAAAGAAGGAAGAAAGAAAGAAAGAAAGAAAGAAAGAAAGAAAGAAAGAAAGAAAAGAGATGAGATGAGCAACAATCTCACCTTATGCCAGAAAGTGAAGCTTTGAATAATCAATCATGGTCGACATCACTCGAACGCTAAATAAACACTAACCTCCATGCAAATATAAATCCACTCTTCTTCATCTGAACTGTTACGAACAATGATTTTATTATGTTTGTACTGCAAAATAGTAACACGAATTTTTGTTCAAATAATTACCAGTGATATCAACTTCAAAAGAAATAATTTGAAATTGTATCAGTGAAAATTTTGATGAACATTTTTTACGAATATTATTAAATGTTTATGAGATTTATGAACAGAATGAGATAGAGTTTGTACCTCATGAACCTGAGAATCATGACAAATGTGCTTGATTGCATCATCTCTCCAGGACCTAAACAGCGGCAAATGTCTGAAATTGTCAAATAAAGATGAGAAATTATCACAGTAAGTAATGTAATTTTGGTATTAGATTGTAAGATAATGATGACTCGTTTTTAAACCGATTAAATTCATTATTTCTATAAGGAACACCCTCTGACAATTTAAAGCAAGAACTCTAAAATCAAAATTGAAATTTAAAAATAATCTACTGTTGGAAACAGAGTATAAGTTCTATTTCTTTTATATCAGTAAGGTTAGTCCAAAATGTTAAATTTTACATAGTGCAATTAATTTCCGGTAGTCCTACCGGTTTATTTGCAGGTCATATTTTAAAAAGCTGTTCGTCATATATACTGTTATTTAAGTTGTGAAAACCTGAATACGAGCATGTCATTTGGTCGTGTTGGGAAAATCTAAAAAAAACTTTGTAACATGAATAAATGTGCTTCAACTGTTCTTTCTTTTGGCAATTTTTAATTTTGCATTTCTTTACCTTCCTTGATTTATTACCGAACAACAAGATCGTAAATCCTACCTGCAAAACTCAATCTTCTCCGCCATCTCTTTCTCGTAGATTTCCGAACAGACTTGTGCAAAGACATACTTATCAACCACCATTAATTCCACATCTTCTTTAACCACCACTGATGCCGTGCGATGTATGTTTCTTAATAAAGCGACTTCCTTCATAAAAAGAAAAAAATAGTTTTCAAATAGCATGGGCGTCGATCCAAACGCGAAACTGCTCGGATGCAGGCATAGTCAGGCCACTGTGCAGCCTGCCAAAGACGAAGCTAGTGTGACCCTTCTAGGGAGATCCGGAGCGAAAGTTTTAGAAATAAGATCTCTGAAATGTCTTCGTGAATTTGAGACTTTGTTTTAGCAAATTTTACACTTTAACTTCCTTATGAAAACGAAGCTGTATTTGTTGCGATTTCACGACAGCCTGTGATCTCATTAAATTCACGCTTGAAAAGCTTACAAATTTTGCTATGATTCATCAAGTGAGAAACCAGTAGGGGTTTGATTGTGGATCTACAACATGGACGTACAAGTGCATGATGTCATGATTGAGCACAAAGAGGATTATTTTGTGGAGCAACTTTGTGGCCTTGATAAGACGAACCGCACTATTTGGTCCATTTGATTTGCAGAATAAGATTTTTAGATTTTTATTTTCATATTTAAATTTAATTTAGCATCCAACTAAATGTTGGGGGGGTAAGAAATTATATATTGTCCCCTTCTCTTGAAAATGCTGGGGAATATGTCCCCCTCACGAGTCCCATACCAATCGACCTCTATGCTGGGACACTACCCAATTTTAAGAGGTGTTTTCAAGGTCTTTGGTGCAACATGGGAAATTATTTGCTACTTTTTTAACCTTTTATCAAAACCATTCTACATTAATTTTCTGTTGCCTCGTTTTATCTAATACTCGACTTCCTTGCCGTGTTTCTTTCATCATAATTATTGTTTAATGGTCCTTCCATCAGCTACTACACACAGATGATAATATTTCGCAATGCAAATCTTCTCTTTCCTGGGTTTGTTGCCTTCGCTTTAGCTAACTCTATGCCAGCGACTAGGGTCGCACATGACCCAACATTTCTTCTTCATCGATGGTTTTTATCACGACAAATCAACAAATCAAGAGAAAAAGCACAATTTCAAATTGTTAATCACATTGTTAAAGGACGACCAAAACAAACTGGCAAAAGCAGTCCCCGTCTCTGCTCCTTCCCCTTAGCCCGCCTCAAGGGGACAGCGAGTTCACGGGCGCAGGGTCCATGCAAAGTCGCATCCACAAAGGTCTACCCGCACGTGGGCTACAAGATTATGGGTGCGTTACGTTTTGGTATATACTTGCAGAATGGTCTAGTTCCGCTTCATGTGGGTCCTTTATCACTGCCTTCAATTTAGATATTGGGCAAACTCACATATTAAGTAGATTGATCAGAATGATCTTAAAATTAATCCGCCGTCCAAGGGCGAAGCTAGAATATTAATATTTTGGTGAGTAGTATCGTAAATCTTACATAAGTGGTATAGTAAGTCTTTCCAAAGTTACAGAATATTGTAAAACCCACACAAGCAGTAAACATAAAGTGAACAGTATAGTATATCTTTTGAAAGTAGATTTAAGTGGTTTAGTAAAACTGAGATGAGTAAAATGGCAAAACTTACCCCAAATGCATCACCACGATATAACGTGCTCACTGTTTTGTGAATGACTTCATTGGTCTCAACATGGAATTCCTCAACGTTGATAAAAACAGATCCACTGAAGATGAAATAAAATGCCAGTCCGACGTGACCCTTGCGTAGAATGACTCTTGGGTAATTGATTCTAAAAATGTACCAGTGGAAAAGATAAACCTTTAATTACAATTTGGATATGGGTTGCAACTGAAGAACTATTCAGTTTTTAACCGTTAAATATTTCCTTTAAAAAGGGTCTGTTCTCATGACAGCATTTTGAAAAATATTGGTCTCTTTCTCATAACATACATGAGAGTATATCACAGTGTAAACAGTGCATAGTTCTTAAAATTTGGTACCCGTGCCTGAAAATTTTGCCTTGCTGTGCCCAAAATGTTACAGAGTAAACGGGACTTTAGAGTAGCGACAAAAATATTTTAATTTAATTTTGTTATATTGTATATGCATTTATAGTACATACATACATACAAACATATGTACATACATGTATACAAAGATACATATATACACGCATACACTATAAATACACATATACATAAATACGTAAATACATACATACATATATATATATATATATATATATATGACTATAATGATAAAATTTTAAAAAATTTTATTTCAACGTTTCGGGGCAACTGCCCTTTTGTCAAGAATGAGGAATGCAAGATAAATGACGCTCCTTATATACATAACACTAATTATAAAATTAAATGAAATAATACATTACTCAAAAGAAGTCCCTAAGCTTCAAACCTTTGGGTACAAAAGAATCCAATTTATATGTCCGAAAACCTTCCCTTCTGGTTGTGTCTGATACATCCGTCTTGCCTCCTCCTGAAAGATGTTATCGTGCTGCCCACATAAACCTTTGAACACTTTTTACACATTATTAGGTAAACCACTCCTGCCGAATCGCAATCAAACAAATAATTAATATAAAATATATGACAATTTCTACAGAATGTAGAATCTTAATCCATAAAATTTCAAACTTAGCAGCGTGATTTACAACACTTTCGCATACCTTTATCTCCACTATCTTCTCCCTTAAGTTTAGACCTTACTAAATTATCCTTTAAATTTTTTGGTCTCCGATATATTATCATCGACTTTTCTTCAAAAATACTTCTCATGTCCTCCAAGGCATGCAAAATAGGCCTGAGTGACTCCATAATTTTACCTACCCCCGACAATGCAGGATGAAGCGTCATGACTAATGGCAATCTCTTATTTCCTTTATTATCTCTTCTATTAACGTCTTGACAAAGGAGACTATCCCTGGTCTTAACTCTGGCCCTCTCAAATTCAGAATCTACCAAGTTTTCCTTAAAACCTCTCTTTATAAAATTACTACGAAGATCGCGTAATCTATTTCTATAACTTTCCTCCGTACTAGAAATCCGTTTAACTCTCAAGCCTTGCCCATAAGGAATCCCCTTCTTTACATGTCTCGAATGACAGGATCCGTAACGCAAAACATTGATGCGTATCCGTTGACATACAATAAACATCTGTCGAGATCTTATTATCTTGAACCATAACCATAACATCTAAGTATGAAAGCTTTTCATACGACCATTTCCATGTATAATTAATTAATTCATGATACGAATTAACATAATTTAAAAATTCTAACAAACTATCCCTTCCATGGAGCCAAATGAGAAAAATATCATCCAAAAATCCCCACTACTCCAACGGATCCAGGTGATATCCCTTCAATATTTTCTCCTCTGACTTGGACATAAAGATGTTGGCAAAAAATGATGCGAACTTAGTACCTATTGCTGTACCTAACTTTTGATGGTAGATTTTATCTTCAAACTCAAAATAATTATTTTCGAAAATTAATTTAGCCAAATCTACCAACTCCTCAACAGGCACCCGTTTTTCCAAATTCAAATTACTATTACATTCCTGCATTATTTCCTTTATATTTTCTAATCCTTCGTCGTGTAGAATATGTGGATAAAGACCCACAACATCCATACTACAAATAATAGCACCCTCAGGGATATGACCCAACTCCTTTAATTTACACAAAAATTCTGTGATATCCTTAATAACATGAGGCAAGGTTTTAACAAGAGGCTGAAGATGGAAATCTACAAATTCCGAAATCTTTTCCGTTGGGGTTCCACAATTAGAAACTACCAGTCTCTCCGGTACATCAACCAATCTTTTATGAATTTTAGGAAGCAAATAGAATCTACCAATTTTATTTTCTTTCCCTTTTAAATAAAGACGATTCTCTTCAAAAATTATTCCGGTTTCTTTTGACCTAGTTAATTTCCTATCAACCTCTTTACATAATTTATCCAAAGGATTTTCCTTAACATACTCATAAACAGCCATTTCGTTCAGCTGTTTGTAAGCTTCCTCACGGTATTCCTTTAACCCCAAACCACTACTGCAGATCCTTTATCCGCCTCCTTAATAACTATATCTCTATATCCTTTTAAATCTTTTAAGGCTCTAATCTCGTCTCCACTAAAATTACTATAATTTTGCCCCTCTTAGTCGAAATAACTTTTAAAGGGGTATACCGGAAGAACATTTGTATGCTCACTTTTATGAGGGGGTTATGAGAGAATTAAAGATGTGATGGTAAAAATTGTTGATAAGACGGATGTATCAGACCCAACCAGAAAGGAAGGTTTTCGGACATATAAATTGGATTCTTTTGTACCCAAAGGTTTGAAGCTTAGGGACTTCTTTTGAGTAATATATTATTTCATTTTATCTTATAATTAGTGTTATGTATATAAGGAGCGTCATTTATCTTGCATTCCTCATTCTTGACAAAAGGGCAGTTGCCCCGAAACGTTGAAATAAAGTTTTTAAAGTTTTATCTTGATAGTTATAAATGGTTTCAAAATTTGGTGTTAGGAGGTATTTGATAAGGTACACACACACACACACACACACACACACACACACACACACACATATACATATATATATATATATATATATATATATATATATTCGTTCGCCAGGCGTGAAGTGCAATCTCAAAATAAATATCAGAGCCTATCAGAATATGCGTAGAACATACTCCTTTCTGTGAATGGCTTTTCGACTTATATTCTGCTGAGCATTGATTTTAATTGTGCATTTTGCATGCGAAATATTCCTCACATAATGCGCTTTATAATATTATTTCGATTAACTTCAATCTTAAGCAATAGTTTAGTTTGATTTGTTCGTCATAAGTTTACTACAATACATTACCTAACATATTTCATGGAGCGACACATTGCAATCTGAACCCGTCGAGTAAACTTATCGTATGCCATAAGACCTTGCATCATGGCGTGGATTTGCATAACTTCCCTGTCAGTTCTTTCAATTGGAGATTTCCTTAAAATTATATCAGCCCACTTTGGCACATGAGAGTATATCTACAATTGGAGCATTTTAGCAAAGTTCAACGTTTCAGATGCGTATTTACAAAAGCAACTCAAATTTTCACAACACTTTAGATCAGATGGAGTGAATATTTGACATTTTGTCTCAAAAGAACGGCATTCAATAAACAATATTAAACATTTCAAAGAACAGGAACCACTTCATACTCAACTGCCATATTAGCAAAGTGCAAAAGACGTGTTTTTTCTATGGAATGTAACATTTTACAATGAAGACATTATTTACAGCACTAGCTTTTCCACGAAATTTGTCGGAATTTAAATTACTGAGTCAGCTTTTGTACGTGTAATGTTGTCTTTTGGGGTGGAAAAGCGTCCTTGATATTCTAAATCAAAATAAGTAATTTCTATTTGGGCGGAGAATATTTCGATTAGGTCAACTGCAAAAGATCTGCAAGCTATAATGAAGATTTTTAAAAGACTTCAGGATTTAAGTAAGCTTACATATTTGTGAAACCTTTATAGTTTCTTGTACGTAGTTAACTAACGAAACTCTGCATTTTAGGGTGTCTAAAGGCTTGGCAGGCTTTTCCGGTTGAGAAAGAAGATAGTTATGTTGTTAGTTCCAAGTAATCTAACGGTTAATTCCAAACTTTTTCAAAGCCTTATTGTTCAGTTTATGTTTCGTATATGGTATTGAAAGACAGTGTCATAAATACTTACAAAATTGTAAAATGCTAAAGTGCACCCGTTACAATGACAACTTCAAGTATTAATCAAATGCTATTTCCCTGAAGAAACGAAAATAGCAATTTATGAAGCAACCGAAAACACGTTGGAACTAAAGATTATTAATCACATATTTTAACTAAACTAAACATATATTTAAAATGAGCTCACAAATTGTTAAATCCTTTATCTTCTTAAGACCGGCAGTGGAATTAGGAATTGACTTCTTTTTTTAAAGAAGGTAATTGGAATTGGAATCAATTCTGTTTGGGAGGGTAATTAAGAAGAGCAAAATGGACTTATCTAATTATTGTCCGGTTGGGAGAATTAGCTTACATTAAAGTAGACCGTAACTTACCGAAGGTCTTCTCTGATACAAGGATTTACTAAATAAGACCTCCCCGGTTTCTTCTAAGCAGCGTTTTTCTTTCCAAGAAACCTGTATGCTTGTTGCTGGAGCAAAGTCTGTGGAATACTTGGCCATAATCAATTTTACACGGCAAACTAGGAGCACTCGGTAGAAAGTTTTAATAATCTGTGCAAGGGCCTGAAACAACGCAAAACATCTGAGAATGCCTCGAATCAGTACCAGGGCCAGGGGGCCTAAAATACAAAGTTTAACAAGTATTCCCAGGAAGTGAATTCTCCGACGCCGTGCTTTGAATTGGCGGTATCCCCTCTGCTCCCAATATTTACACGATCAAATTCAATGGATCGAAAGCAGTCTGGTCAGAGCAGCTAGCAACTGGTCCAAACGATCCCGCTGGCTGGCACTGACAGTTGGAAAGCTAGTTTAACTCTTTCGAGGCGGAAACTCCCCCTTTGAATAGTAAAATCATCTGGCGTTTGTCAGAGTAAAATAATACAAATCTTACTCCGCCGGAAAGTTAGTTAAAGGGGAATTTAATCAGATGTGATATACATTCGGCCACTTCAAAAACGCTCGTTCAATTCGGTGTGATAGGGCCAACATTTGAACAAATTCACTTGATTAGATTTGATAGATCAAGCTGTTAAAGCCTTGCAGCGGACTAAGAAAAGTGAATAACCGGGTTACTTGCTCCAGGCCTCCCACATTTCGGAGTAATGGTTAACGGACATGTTAAAAGTTTAATGAACACAGCAAATTAGTCTAAAGATTAGGACTTTACGAAGCACTGTAATCTGGATATCGATTTGAGTTGTTAATTTTTAATTTTCTAGGTTTTTATCACAATATGAAACATTATTCATCATGCGGATAAACATCGATTTTCCATTGGTCGCTAGACAGAGATTTTACGACTGGGGAGCTACGGGTTTAAGACAGTGCATAATACCAAAGGGACTTGTATTAGGGTCCACACAAAATGTTGGCCCTAGCTCCCCAGATTCTCATCCCGATGTCATAGAGATTTCGCCCCTAAAGTTTTGCCCACCTCGGGAAGAAATCCATAGTGATTTGGCAATACTTATCAAATAATCATCAGGACTTCACTACTCTGAAATATATTTTAAGTTGTCTCATAAATTTTTATTAGGAGGGGGTAAATTTCCCAACGGAGAAGCCAAATCCCTAGGAATTTCGCACCAGGGGGCGATATACTTAGGTGGGCGAAATCCTTGTGATACCGGTCCTGTTAAGACCATTTTAAAGGGTTGAAAGCACAAACTAGAATTATGTGTACGGAGCATCCCCTCACGAACAATTCCATCACACGAACAACAATAATGGATTTTTAATTTTCAAAAAGCCGAAAATTTCTGTAATTCTGCCTGGACATCAAGAATCTTATGCATTAATATTATTATGCATGTGCAAGCTTAGAGTTACTAATGGCGAAATGCAGTCTTTTGTCAACCAAAGATTTATCTTTCAAGTGACAAATCGTCCTTGTTATAATTGGGGCGTGAAAGAAGGTCAACTGTTTGCCGTAAATCATCTCATTTTCCCAAGTACACTTCTCACACATTGGACTCAACATAAGATTTCGCCAAACAGTCGAGACGACATTTAAAGTAGAAAGGGTTGACCGCGGGAGTTTTTACTCTCATTTTTGTGTCAGATTAGGTATTTATCTAGATCAATCCTCAGGTCCCTTGAATTTGTTGGAAACGTTCACAACAAAAAACGTCGGTGGAACACAGACACGCCAAGAGTTTAAAGTAGAGCAGATCATCAGATTGTTCGACAAAAAACCTATATGCTTAGTTACTTTACCCTTAGATTCAGACCTCAATCTTTAGTATAGTTTATGGTGGCCTTCACAAAACTTCCCTAAATTCAATTCGACCAACCCTGGCTGTCCTTTCATGTTTTGCCATTCCGATTTTGATCCTAAATCCACTCAAAACCAAACCAAACTTAGAAAGACAAACTCTAGAAAAGATTTCGCCATATTGAGAAGTTTCAATGCTGTGATGCATTTCAACCAGAGAAATGGAAACACGAGGAGAAGCCAACTGTTTTGAGAAGTTTTTACTCTAGAAATAGCGTCATAAATGTTTCTATCACAGTACAGAGACACGAAAGCTATTTTCTATTTTTTTTGTAGAAAAACCAAGGTTTTTTCGAATTTCCATGAAAATGACGCCGGCCATGATACCCAGAAAGAAAATGTGGTTCGTCCAATAATATCGTGGGTAGCAAATGCTTATTATTGTATAAATATATATAAATGCAAAGCGAGATCTTGTCATCCTAATCATCTACTGGTAAACGAACTAAGTGAGATAACTAGGGAGTCTCACGTTTATTTCTTAAAAAAGCAAAAATAGCTTAAATTTCTTCTCACTAACCTCCGATTTATTCATAGATCTTCTAAGATGAAGTCCTTTTCTTCTTTCTAAAAGCTTTTTATTATTAAATCCAACTCCTAAACCTGAGAACATATCCTCTGACACCAACGAACTTCGATCGTCATTTTTTCCCGTCTCTCTCAGTGATTTATTTGATGGTTCGCTAATGAGACGTTTAATTCTTCGTGGAATCGACTTTTCTTTTAAGTAAGATATAACGTCAAAGGCCTTAGTATTTTGATCATAGCACTTTCCACGAAGATCAAGTACATTCGTGTAATGTTTTTGAGACGATAGGAGTGAAGTAGATGTTGTCCGTTCTATTGAAAAATGGTTTTGTTGATTGTGGTTATTACTGCTTGGTTTTTGTCTTGAGGTATGTCCTTCAACTTTTAAAGGAGCTGTAGATGAAAACCTTACCGAGCTTCTTGATGGGCCAAATGGTCGATGTGACAGACTCCTGGAAACATGGGCATAATTATGGATATTTTGATGCGTTAAAAATCTACCAGTCCTTGAATGCTGTGTAGTCCAAGAACGACTCATTTCTTTCTGCAATAAGTAATGAAAAATCATGTTCATTTTCGAAATAGCAACATGATATGTTTAGAAAAAGTAGAGAAAAACACGCCCTCAAAATTATAACATTGCCTCGAATTTCTTGCTAACACTGAAATATATACCAATGTATTGCAGTGTGCTGTTGCATCACGTTGACACGTGTAGTTATATCTTTTGCGTTATTGCTGTCGTTGTTTTAACAATTATTCAAGTCTATGCAAATAGTGAATAGCTCATGAATAACTTCAAAAAGGTCCAACCATGCAGACAGTATTTCAGTTTTTCGGTGAACCACTTTCAAGTCGAATGGAAAATTATTACCAGGTTCATCCCAACAAAGCAATCAGCAGATTGGAGGAAAATTTCTTGCACAGGAAATTTTTTGAGTTTAAGAATAAAGAAAACAGAGGTTTCCTAACAATTTTTGCGACATATCTCTTTCAAACATTTTATCATCAAGATTCTTTAGCAGAGTAGTGTTGGCAAAGTATTACCAGAGTGATGCAAGTGAACATGTACAATGAAAGGCTTGTCTAGACAAGTCCCAGGGGTGTATCTCCCTGCATAATATTTTAGTCTGAAAACTCTAAAATACATTTCCAGCAATTTCAGTGGGACTTTTTGTTTTCTTCAAGTTATCAGTTCTCCGTGAAAAATCACTTGATTATTGGTATGACTTGCAACAGTTACAAACACAATTACAGTCCCGTACAACGAATGAATGACCAAACTAGTGATCAAACAACAATACATACCGAATTGACCAACTTTTAGAATAAGCTTTTTGGACGGAATTTATTCTGGTCTGTAATAAATAATAAGAACATATTTTTCTGCCTGTAATTTGGCCAACTTAATAGCTCGTGAAATTTTGATTTAAAGCTAAAGGAAGCTGCTAATTTTATTGCATTCTTCTTGTTCAAAATTCAGGCGTTCTTGTTTATCTCGTTAAAATGATGGATAAATGTAATCTTTTGCGAATGTGTGTGTCTGATTGGCTATCTCCTCTTTTACTATTCACCAGAAGACTATAGCGTAACTAAGACATTTCCAGTGAGAGAGGCTTCATGGAGCCTTCGTTGACTTTTGGAGGAGAGGGCATTTAGTTAAGATTTGGGCATGCGTCTTGAACACTTAAATAAGTCATTTTGTGTGCCAGTTGTGGAAATGCCTAAATTGATAGTGGTTGAAGATTACGTTACTCTATTTGTTGGGATGGAACTTGAGGGCGCCAGGTTTGTGTAGGGTGGCAGCAGTAGGTGGCAATGCTCCGCACAACACTCTGGTATTTACGTCACTACTGGCAGATCACGATCTAATGTTTCAAAGCCTTGAAAACAAAGATTTTTACTGACTTTTTGTTTAAAAATATCCAGAATTATTGGGGTTTTTTCCTGTTATTTGTATCACCGATTAAAACAGTCAGAAAACTTGTCTGCGTTTTTCGTGAGTAAATGGATAACTCGGCTGCATCAATCAAACTATTCACTCATACAAAACGACGGTGAACTGTTTAATTGATGATAGTTATTCAAATTGACTGTTGACAGACATAACTTTGGTTTAAAACTGTAATCTACATGAAAACAAGTTTATCGCACTGATAAATTTTAAGAATCAGTATCGAGCGCCTTTTTAATTTCTCGAGGATCTGTGGTGCTCCATCACCCCCGTATATAGTTGCTCAAAACAGCGGTGGATTTAGTTTTAAGCGAAAGTGGACGCTGTACGTTTCCATTCCTGAATACGGCATATGGGGAGGTTTTCGGAAAAACGTAACCACCAAGTTGAGATTTCACTCCAAATTAAACTTGAAAGAATGTGTAGTTTTAAGTTCTTCATAGCACTTCAGAGAGCAGGCTTTAAATAGTAAAAGCCGGACTTAAATATAGCCTGTTGAATTTGAGGTTAAAAATGCCATCAGTTTGTAAACATTGGAAATACATTAAGTTCATCTAGAGTGTCGGGTCTTTTGCTGAAACTAGTATCACTGACCATAAAAGTCATTTGTGCTACAGAAAGGAAAGCGTGCGCCCCCACTAGATCCGCCGCTACAGTAACATCAGCTTTGGTTAGCTACTTGGTAAAAATAATTTGTAATGGGGTACATTAGACTTGACCAACAGGTTCCGAAAGCGCCTATGTGGCCATGTAGCCCTGTTTCTGTACAGTGCAGGTATTGTTTGCTAAGAACTTTAATAATCTACTTATCTGATGGGTTAATGTCCCTTTTTAGCTAATGAACTTCATTCATAGTACAGGTTCGGTTTATTAAAACAAGAATAACGCTGTTTACCCATTACTTCTAAACGCAGATAATTATCCTTTGGGCAGAGAATTACTCCTATGGATAGGATTTATCTACGGGATAAACATGATTATTTTAATTAGAATTGTACATCGAAATATTGATGAACTAATACAACTAAAGTAAAATATTAATATTTTAATTAGGACGTACAAGTCACAGCAAATAACTTGCATGTGTATAAATAAAGTGTTTGTACATAACGGACATTTTGTCATTTAATTTCTATTAATTGAATCTTTTATAATTCTGGCTCTGTTTGAACAGATGCCTTTCGTGAGCCCTTTCGATGAGGGAATAAGTTCAGTTTCTTGCTAAAACGTACATGTAGCATGTTTACTTGGGTAAGAGGACTGTCTTTCATGCTTAGCTTGTAAAGGTCTTTTTTACTAGTGTTAGGTGATAGTAAACAGTAGTTGAAATTGTACAAACAAACCTTGGGTCACCCAGTACCCAAATGAAGCTGTACCTTATACTAGTTCAACCAGTTGACAGCAACAGGACTGACACGGCAGAAAGGAAAAATCCAGCAGGAAAAAAGCGATTTCGAGGGACAGACGAGAATCACGATTCAGAAGACTTTTCAAATTGTTGCTTGGAAGAAGTAATATCTTTATAAACTAATCTATTCATAGTAAACAGTTTAAGTTTGCAACCAGGTATACAGTTAGCCATAATGTAGAGTGCTACTCTGATTAAATGTGTAAGACTCCAAACAAGTTACCTATGTTAAAGTAATGTCACCACTCGATGTGGATATCTCCCCGAAAACTAAAATGATAAATGGAGTCACCACATAGATTGATTATCTCCCCCAAACTAAAATCGTATAAAAGCAATGTGGGGTCACCATACAAAGTGGATATATCGCCCCTAAAGACAAGATGTTATATAACGCTATGTGGGATCACCATTCAATGTGGATATCTCTCCGAGATTAAATAGCATTAAAATTATGTGGTGACTCCATTCAATTTTATACTATCATATTGTCGGGGAGTTCCGCAACATGTGGCGATCTTACCTTGAAAGTTTTTTTAGATTTCGGCGAGATATCCATATCGAGTGGTGACCTTACTTAAACAAAGTAACTTGTTTGGAGTCTAATACAGCCAACTAAAGTAGTTCTATACATTATATCTTATCTATTCATTTTATTGTAAATTTAATTTCCAGGCCTGGTAATCATGTAGGTTATGTTACGCCTCGCGTCGCGCTAATCCTTCCGGTCATTTTTCACCAAGTTATCCAGGTTTTAAATAACCAACTCCAGGTTGCAACGTTTAATTTGGGGGCTGATAAAATGGAAGAATTTCAGCCCTAGCTAAAATTTCAGTGAGGCTAACTGAGCTGAAATTTTCGTCTAGTAATCGCAAATTAGCTGGATATCATGATCCCCAACTTAAATTTCCCATGTTAACACTCCATGTTTGAAAGCTTCTCATTTTCTGATTGCAACACAAAGTTCCGGTTAAGACCCAATGTTTAGGTCTCGAAAGGTTATTTTATGGTACTTGTTGATAAATTAAATTATTGATAAATTAGTACTCACAATTCACATCGTTGTTCAACTTGTCTGGCAAGGGATGTTCATGACTGTTGACAAGGCCGCCAACGGAGCAACGCGGTAGACACAAGGCAGTAAAGATTCATGCAATATAGTGAAAAGAACTCTAGTGCTCCCGAAGGACTAATTATTACTAAAAAGAGCAGGTCCTTGACACACAAGCATTGGGTTTCAACCATTTGCTGCGCTTAGGCAGATAAAGGTAGTCCATTTTAATAGTGTCATGTAGTAACAACGTACAGGAATGAACGAATGAACGTTACCTTTCGAAAAACGGAACAAAACTAGAGGATTTCCGAAGGCCACAAAAGTGCTTGCATGCAATCTCTTAAGAATTCTCATTAAACACAATCATTATTCTAATCCTCGTGTAACGTGAATAATAATTTAATCTAAAAGCGTTCATTGTTTCATGCTGCGGAGAAATTTTTTCGTAATTAATTTTGGAAACCTGGTGGTTATATATTGATCGAGCACATTACAACGGGTTATGGTTAATTTTTCTTGCGAATTGAAAGTTGATGCCTTGCTCGTCCAAGTTAGGAACGCTTAAAATTGAGCAGTTCTCAATAAAACGTTTTTATAGATTTCCAAAGAATACTCTCCTGTCTTTTCTTGCCTTTTTTTTACTCTGATCAAAACTGTCCAGTTTAGGTAACAAAAATCTGCTATTTTGGCTAAAATCTATTGAGAAAAGTACCAACATGCTGAAAAGTCGACAATGTCCTATAGTTTTGGAACTCATAAACCTACAACCCTGCCAACTTGTTCAACATTGCCCAGTATTGTACCTGAATATTTAACGGGGAAAGGGGATGGATGTAGGTTAACAGTCAACTAATTAAATGTTAAAATTCTTTTTAATTAATACATTAATCCAAAATGTGGGTCCAGGTGAACCAAGTTTAAATATTCTCTGCAAGGCACTTGGATCTCACAATCAAAAAATGCACTTGAAGCCTACCGAATAGTGCTTGGAACAGCCAGCCATGTCCTCTCAACTGTCCATTCTAATTTTTTAAACTGAGCCATGGTTATGGAATTCTGCTTGTCCCAAACTCACGGACACAAAAAAATGTCCGATAACAGGACCAAAAACTTTCTAATTTGACGAAAACATTGGTTATAAGAATAGAGCAATGTTAGGAATAGGACATTTCCTGTGCATTTGTCAATCGAACCGCGAACAAACAACTTGTAAGGCAGCGAAGAATCGAGTGAATTATTAAAAGTTTTGGTTGCAACGAAACATCGTTTACTACGCCTTGAAAAAGCCGACTATCTATGGACCCAATGTACAGTGGCAATGTCCACGTATCGATTTGATGAAGATTTTTTTAAATCTCAGTAAATTAGATTAAACAAACTTTGAATAAAAAATCTAATTCACAACAAAGTTGTTCCTTCAAACCAAGTAATCTTAGCAATAATATATTATCCCAACGGCCCAATCCTTCACTGATCCACATTTATATGCTCTTTCAATACTGCACCAGGTGTATCGAAAGGGTTAGACAAAATTTATACGTACTCAAATATGAGTTAAATTCCGGTCAACTGAGGGAAAATGTATTTAAGTTACGTGATCCCAAAATCAGGGGACCTAATTTCAATTTAAAAGTAAGTGAAATTGACTTATAATTACTGCTGTTTAAATCTGGTCTCCAGCTCGGCTACTTCACTTTAATACCTTACAACGGCAGTTTGGCATTTTTATCAATTTCCTCTATTAAAAAAGTGATTGAAAGCTACCATTCGTGAGAGAGGTCTCGATCTTTGATAATGGAATGATTGTCATTCACTGGTAGGAGCATCTTTTAAATGTTTCGTTGAACAAGTCATTTCTTTCTCAGCAAATTTTTACTCCGAAAAGTTTACTTCAAGACTTTGCCAGCAATAAATCCACTCCTTTGGTCTACTGATCATAAAGTCCCACTGGAGAGACTCTAAACTGTCGTAATCAGCTGAAGACTTGGTGCTACGTGGGCTCTCTAAGCTTAGATCACTCTCTCCTCCCCAGCTCAGTCTACGACCACGTCTTGGTGACAATGGTAACTTCGGCATCAAACGGGACATAGTTGGGGTTTGTACCTTTCGCGGTGGAACTGGTTTCAAGCAATTTTCATTATCTTGATGTTGTTTGAGTGTAACACTACTATCAGGCTGTACCTCTTCTTTAAGCTTCAGTTTGTTAGGAGGAGGCGGTCGACGTGGCTTTACAACTGCTGGTTTTGTAGGAATTCTCACCCCATCCTCGATTTTATCCCCCTTAGTCTGAGTTGCCACGTGGTCGTCTCTTTGGTTTGAATAATTTTCACAAGGCTCAAAGATGTTAGGGTTTGTGTTGTTCCATTTATCCTCCTGAGAGTTCTTTATTTCATTGCTAAGTTCTGTATCATTAATTCTCTTCAAGTTTTCAACAAATGTGCTGAAATTCTCGTTTTGTTGCCTTTCATTGATACTTGAATTATGATGATCGTTGCTATTCTCCGATGAATCTAAATGGGGTTGATTATTTTCCAGAAAGACAGTATCAAGCACACCCAATTCTTTCTCCTCCTCATTTGCTTCCTTTTCATGTTTTTGGGATGCAGGCCCCAAGTCCCTCTTCAGCCGTTCTTCATCAACTGATATCAAAGTTGAATAAACCATTCCTTCTTCACCCATTGTTTGTATTCTTCTTGGGCTAGGTAATGCTTGGTAATCGAATGCATTAGTGCATCCGATCCGCATCTCACCCAGTCGTGAATTCTTTCTGTTGATTCCTAGATGCCAGTTTACGACGCGGATACCAAGCTGTTTCTTGCGAAGCTGTGATTGAGCAACACCATCAATAACGAAATACTCATCCCATACGGGTGATGACGATTTTTTTGCGCGTCCGGTCTTGCAACTCTTTATGTTTCTATCATCAGGCAATAAATAGCTTTATTTGAAAAGATAAGGGTCACAAATATTAGAATTATATTTCACTGAAATTTAGTTATCAAGTAATGTTTAAAATGAGCACGTACTACAAGTTTTACTTTACTCTTAAATGACTTCAAACACGAACTCCTTAACATGCTAATTTGCTAAGACAGTTTGAAAATTAATGTTTTCTAGGCCTCAAAAAATTAAGGAGAAAGATAAGATTGTTTTTTTTACCACATTTGAAGGCACAACACGGTTATGATTTCCTTCTGTATTTTCTACATGAATTATTAATGAGGGTTTTTTAATGAAAGAATATTGCACTCTGAAGATGTTGCGGGTTAAGCAACGAAACGTCTGTTTATTAAATTCTTTTCTTTCGTTTATGTCTTCGTTACGCCTTTATTTAAATTTATTGTCTGAGCCATCACATTTGTAGCACGATTATTTCACGATTATTTATAGCATCCCCACTTTCGTGTGGGTTCCTCGATAGCAACGTCTAAAATTCAGAAAACAGTGCGAAAGACTTACCATTTAACTTGAGCATCTGGAAGAGCGTCTTTAGAACTTGTTATATTTTTGCCCTGAACAATGTTGAGATGAAGAAAACCTCTACCAGAGCTACTGGAGTGAGTGCGATAGTGACGACGATCAACTGTCGTCTCCTGGCAGTAGCTAAACATTAACCCAAGCAGAATCACAGGTTGACTGTACATCTCAGCAGGAGGCTAGATCAAATCAACAATTACAGCATAATTTGAAATATTAGATAATACGGCAGGAAAAACATCGTCATTAAAATAATCTTATCAGGATTGACATCGTCATTAATCATAATTGTGAATGAGTTTGTGACTGAGACCATAGTCATGACAATTGTTTGGCTTGTGGTTATGATAGTGGGTATGACACTGATTGCATCTGTAAATGTGGTTGTGGCTATGGCAGTGTCTGTGCTTCGGCTATTTTTGAATTCTGTAACAAGCATCATGTGTCTCCCATCATAGATATAGAAACTATTTACCTTTAATGTTACTTTGATGTCCAGTGGGTAATCTCCCTCGCTTAATATATTTTTTTCAAAAAGTCTCGTTTGTTGCTGCGCTGTATCCCCGATCAAGTGGATAGAAAGAACTAAATTCTTGGAATTCTCAAAACCATTAACCTCCACAAGTCCGAGACCTGAAAATATAATTACAATAAATTGAAATCACTGAATGTTTGTAAAATATCAGATAACTATCTTGCCTTTTTTTTTCTAAATTGAAACTTGATATTAAAGGGGTACTCCACTCAAAATACAAGTTGGGTTCATATGAAAGATCTTACCAACATTAGACCATCGGCAAAATTTCTCTGGCTAATTTCGTTTAGTTAAGGAGATATTGCGCGCCGAAGTTCGAAATTTTGCCAAATTTGCGACGCCATGTTGTCTTTTCCGTACAGACGCGGATTGTCAGCGGAGTACCAAATATGACGTCAGTGAGTGCTTCTTGCTCGATTACCAATATTGTTTTGAAGTAAATTACAAGTGAGTGCTGTCGGAGAGAGTTTTTCTTAGGAAGGTTGTTCTAGTTAAAGCCGTTCGAACTCCTCAAATCTGGGTGCAGACGATTTCCTGGAAGATAACCTTAACCTGAATTGTGTTCAAGGTTATCAACCACTCTGAATAAGGCTTTTCTAGTAGACTACCTAAAACACCCTGAAAAAGTTAATGTTTTGGCAAAAACTGGAAACATTTTGGTATTCCTGACACCTTTTA
This sequence comes from Heliopora coerulea, assembly GCA_030142905.1. Lineage (NCBI taxonomy): Eukaryota > Metazoa > Cnidaria > Anthozoa > Scleralcyonacea > Helioporidae > Heliopora > Heliopora coerulea. The sequence goes on along the minus strand of JASJOG010000006.1, from coordinate 4,334,079 downwards.
TAATTTCTAAGTGACGCTCTGACAAAAGCTACAATATTAAGCAATGAATCATCAAGTCTTTCGAGCGCGCAGAGTGATTTTTTTAATGCTCACTTCAAGATGGCGGATACTTACCGTGGGAGCCTGAGAACTATTCTCGCTCGCGTTACATTATAATTCAACATGTTTTCTCACTTAAGATTCAGGTTAGGGGTAGGATTAGGATTAGGATATCCTAGCTCTAATCCTAATCCTAACCCTAACCCTAACCCTAATCCTAACCCTAATCCTAACCTTAATCTTAACCCTAAACCTAACCCTAATACCAACGAAAGTCTTAGGTGAGAGGACATGTTGAATAATAATATAACGAGAGCGTGAAAAGTTCTCAAGCTCTCGCGGTAAGTATTCGCCATCTTGAAATGGGCGTCAAAAAAGATCGGGCGGAGGGAGATCCACTTCGCCCAACTGACGACTCAGGCACTTGTCCATTAGAATTGCTTATAAACTCCAGAAAATCGACGTGCATGCGAAACTCTTTTCCCAAGTCGTTCAAAGACAGAAATAGCTAAAAAGTAGCCCGACCGAAACCAGATCATTTAGAACCGTTTCCACGTTCATAAACTATATAACGCTGATTTTCGACTGGAAGTGTGCCATCAAAATGACAGAAGACAAGATGCTGTAAGTCTGTAACAGTATTTGTATGACGAAATTTTTATTACCTACACACGTATGATTTTTACCTTCCATATGAGAGATGGTTTTCTTGGTTTCATCACTTGTTAACATGACAAGAACTTCTCCTCCGTTCAAATGATGGCTGGCTACTTTGATTGACACTTGATCCACGACGAGTCCGCAAGAACCAAAGTTCATTTTCCACGACAATATGCCAATATTACAGCCCGTAGCTCGTTCCAAGTATACCTAATTTAGAAATTAATACAACACTGCTGAAGAAAATGGAGTACTGCGTAGGCAGTTCTGAGTCGACTTATAAAAAGTTCGAAAAATCAGAAAAACGAAAGAGCAAGGTACTGACGTTTCGAAACGTTGCTGTTGCATGTCGCATTCTTCATGTTTATGTAATACGTTTGTTTCGCCTTAAGCTAAAGTTAAGTTATGTGTTATGCGACATGTGTTATCTGTCAAGTGTCACGTGTCATGTCATGTCATGTGTCCTGTTATGCGCTATGCGTTGTGCTACGTGTTGCGTTATGCGCCATGCGCGGTGCACTTTACCCTACATATGCGTTATGTACGTTACATATTACGAGTACATGTTATATGTCATTTAACAAAGGCAAAACATTTCCCGCGCTTCCATGCCGTTACAGAAACACGAGTGTAAGTTTGAAGAACGAAAATTGGCGATGGGAACACAGGTGCGAAAGTTGAGTGTTTCAAAGCCATTCCGAGTTCTCCCAAACTTCTTCACGTGTTTCCATACGTCGACAGGTCACAGAATTCCATGCTTTTACCAAATTTTAGTGGTAAGTTACTATCAGTTTAACTAGTGCAAATGCTACAATATAATTGGCTACTTTACTAGGCATGTAATGCTCGATAGATATCGAGCAGTGGCGAGAAAAATAATAACGCCGAGTTCTTCGGCCAGAAACAATGGTTATACCTAACTAACAAAGTTAGTTTGAAAAACCAACGAAAATGAATTAGTTTCTATTAAAGCAATTAGATTATTCGCACTCATTTTCCATGAGACGATCGCTCCCATCCGCCATCTCGTCATAGAGATTTCGAGCTCATAACCTGATTGTAAGATAGAAACGTGGCTTTCAGCTGATCACCGGACACATTTTTGTTATTTATTCCGCGTACTTTGTTGTTTTATAAATGTTATATTTCAATGCATGTTAATGACATTTGTTACGGGTTGTGCGTTACACCGTATTTTCTTTAATAAGCGCCCAGTCTCGATTAAGCGTCTTTGTTAAATGTCAAACTCAAAATAAGCGCCCCTAAAAACCCATGTCTGAGGTAAGCGCCCCTGATGCTTAATGGAGTAAATACCGTAATCCCAGTTGTCGATCAAGAAGTGCGAAATGTCGGAATTTAACGTCATTGACGCCAATGAAAAGAAAGAATGAACTATGTGAAAGTGATTCTTTACGAACTTTCTTTTTGTTTAATTAATTTCTTCAATTAAATGTTGTGTTAATGGGGCAGACCGTGAATCTTACTAATTTTTTATAAAGCGCTCCACTCAAATAAGCGCCCCCCTCAATTTAACACTCCAGTAAAAACCCGAATTTGAAATAAGCGCCCAAGGCGCTTATTCGAGGAAACACGATACATTATTTGCGATATCTTATATATTGTAAATTGTGCATTGCACATTACGAGCATCATACATTATTAACCCTTTAATGCCTCAAATTTTTTGTTGTTCTTTGTTCTCTCTTCATTTTCCCCCTGTTCTCTCACTGCTTCTTTTGTTCTTAGATGTCCGATATACCGTAGTCTGGGTATTAAAAGGTTAATTATTCACTTTACATTAAGTATTTCGCCTTATATAAGTTGTGTATTATAACATGGAGTATTATTATCACAATGTCAGGACACTTTTATGCGCTACATCAAAGGAATTTTAAAACAGATATACTAACCAAGTTTTTCTTGGCATCTACGACCCTCTCGACTGATTCAAACGAGTACACTCCCTTTTCCCATCCACGAATTTCTCCTCCAAACCTCGGGAGAGCGCGGTCATTCCATTCTCTGAGATATGTATCTGAACATGGACTGTAGCGCAGCCGAAACCTTGGAACAGACGGGAAAGAATCATCGACATTAAATTCAGTTTGATTAAATTTAATGGCAAGAAAAATCGAACCTTTAATGTCGAGTTCTGAGAGCTTCTGTAGAGCTGATTTGGAAAGCAAAAGTGAAAATTTTCGTTTCATATTTGCTACAACCAGTCCGAATACTTCATGACTGGTTTACTAGTTTAATCTTATAATGACAGACCTGCAAGGGCAATTACAGTCAGGGTAGGACATTTACGAAGAATAGAATCAAAAAGTGGAATTAAGCTGCAAAATAGCGTAAAACAAGAACAATATTTGTGCCCATAATTGAATTCAAGCAGATTAATTATTGCTTTTTAATTTATGTAGCAATTTTACACAACTTTTGCTTATTATTTCAAATTCGTCTGCTACATGTATAATCTGTATTTTTAAGAGCTTTAACTTTAAATAAAAACTGTGATTTACGCATTAAGATTAAAATTATCAAAAAATCTTCAAACTAAATAGCTGCTCATGCACTTTTCCATGTTTAGGAAAAGAAGACACAGACTCCCTCGCCAAAACTGATTAGCACCGGTTGCAAATATCCATAAATACCCATTGTTCTTCCTTAGTACATCATAAGCAATATTCTGCATTTATAGTTGATGCTATTAATTTAACCCTTTACGTGGCTCTGCAGCAATACTGTAACTTATTATATTTTACTCTGTCTTACGTTAGACGATTTTACTCGTCAAGTGAAGACCTTCCAGAAAATTGCCACGCAAAGGATTAAAAGGAGAATAAGTTAGTGAAAATCTATCTGTAGGATATAATGGATTGAATACTTTCTGTGAGACCAGAATGGGATTCAAAAATTCGAATCAAAAATTCAACTTTGGTCTTTCGGTGGGAATTCAACAGATGATTCTGGGAATCTAGTGCAGTGCTCTACAGAATGAGCTCTATCCATGACTTTAGTTTAATATATATGATGGTCGTAAAGCCCGATGATGTGAATTTGATACACTGATTGCAAGCAGGACTTGAATTTTACACTCGATACCATAATATGAGAGGTGAAAAAGCGAGTTTTGTGACGGCAGAATAATGAAGCGAAAGCCCTTTGTGATACTTTTCAAGAGATCAGTTGCCAAAGATCCAAAGTCATTATCTTCGGTGGAAATTGTACCTACAAATCTGGGAACCTTAGGAGAGGCATAGGTCTGTGGACAAAGGATGGAGTTCTCAATATGGTCTGTTTGTTAGGTGACAGGTTAGGGGATCGAGGGGTTTTTACTTCAAATCAAATCGAGATTGCTCTTTTTGATATTTTATTGACTATTCTTGCTAGGATCACGATTATAATTACTCTAAGTGTTTGATTCAACTGATTTCATTCATCTACTTGTGTGTAATAAGAGAGTGACTACCTTTTTGTACGGCATCGCCAAGGGGGTGCCTGGGAGGCCTGTAGCCCCCCCCCCCCAATTCCATTGAACTGATAAAATTATAGTTTGAAATATTACACAAAACGTTATAGATTGCCTTGAATCAATATCTGGGGCTAAAATTCAAAATTTAACCAGTAGGTTTACTCCTATGGCCAAAATCCTGTGGCCGTGCCTTGAGTTCCCCGAAGCCCCCTCCCCTCCAAAAAACTATTTAGGTCTGGCCATACCACAGCTACCTTCTCCGTATGACAAATGAGTAACTGGTTCAAGCTGATATACCAAGCAATATACTAGCATACTAAGCATAATGCGTGAAATAGTTACCTATGTTTTATTGCGTCATCTTTTTGCGGGATAAAGACGTATCTTCCTGATGCACGACCACCGTTAACTTTAGAATTTGTCTAAAATGGTGGACAGATCAAGTAATGCATAAAACATTAGAGTTCTCAAAGCTAGTCCTTAGTACTCGAAACTACAAATTCTAACTAGGTTACAAATTTCATACAGGCAATGCATAAGTCCAACTTATGATCATTTATGATTTTGTTAATTGTGAGCTGAGGAATAGGCATTCCTGTAGTTTGAGTGGTTTTGGCAACACGCAGCCTCATACTCATGAAGAACCATGGTGAACGGAATTCCCTCGATAACTCTTGCGTCTAAAAACCTAAGTTTTATTTTATTTTATTTTATTTTATTTCAAGCGGAAATGATTTTAAAGTTATTAAAGTTTTACAGTTTTTAAAGCTCATACAATTTCAATAACCTTACTAAGCAATGCCTCACAATTACTGAGTTTTTTTTGTTTCAATTTCTTCAATGACAAATACTCGGAATTTAGTTGAATTTCCTGGTTTTATGGGAAAACAAAATAAAAAACAAACATATTTTGCAGTTCTTGGTCGGTCCATATGGAAAAATATTTGCCCTTTCTTTTGGGTCATGGATTTCTGATAGAACGAGGAATAGAACTTCAATGGCAATTTTATATTATCCATTCTTACAGAGGAAACATTTGTGGAGCTGTGAAGCACTGACAGATGAAACAAACGAAAAAACATTTTCAGTTCATCACCGCAAAATGTTGACGTCGGAAGACAATTTACTTTGGTGGGGGAAGGCAATAATTGTGGAAAAATTAGGAAAAGAGGGGATGCATGCCACTAACACTGATATTGCCAAACTTTCAGGAGGGCAAATGAAGAAATATGTAAAGTAGCGCTTCCGTACTCTGATTTTATTAATAAAAATATCATAAGGGATAGATCTTTCTTATGCGGATTACCATTTGTTAAGCAACGTAACGAACTAGTTTTCAGCTCTAGCCCTAAAAATATTGAGGGACTTAACCCTCGTCGTCAAAAGTATCATTGGAAGCCATACACCCTGACCCCCAATCCCCCTAACTTTTCCTGAACCTCTGCCTTCACCGCGAAACCCTTAAAGCCTCTCAATCATGAGGCCCTTACAACACTTGACAAAACCTCATTTGAATTGGCAAGCATTACGGCAGTCTCTCATCTTAGATCTGCTTATGTGCATTCTAGTCAAATATGACCGCGTATATCAGTGATCTGGAGGAATGTCGCTCAATCAAAAAGAACTTACACGCATTCGAAACCACCGTATCCAAATTAGTTGCTTTTAATTCAGGGTGGAATATCCCACAGAACCACTCGTTGACGAGATAACAGAATCTTAACATAGTCTTATGTATTGCAGCAATGTTAGAGTATATGCCAAATTATCGTTAATCCATCGCAGTCAATTAGTCCACTGTGTAACATTCACCAGAACTCGGTGTGCCTGGTGGGAGATTTCAAGAACTTTTCAAATTGAGGGGACGTGATTTAAATCATTGTCTGGATATAAGATTGAGTGTTAACAATTTACCTGTGGCTCTGGTTCATGTTTAATCGTTGTTTGTGGCGAGTTTGGAAGACTTGCATAGCGTATAGCGGTGACAGAGGAAGCTGGTGAACTTTGCTGTCTGTAAATTAAGGAGGTAAAACAAGTTTACTGGGTTAATGATCATCTGCCTAATGAAAAGAAAAACTTAAAATGAAGTAACATGAATTTCTCCCTTGTTAGGGATTTACACTTTTACAGGAATTATCAGAAATTTTTCGTCTCTGTTTCTTGTTTTGTAAATTTTAAACATTAGTAAGAAGAGGAAAATTCGTCCAAATTGCACTGCTAGTTTTTAAGACAAAATGATGTATTACTTTATTTTAAGAACTCTCGCCCACACTTAACTTGGAGTAATTAATTCAAATGTAGTTACACCGAGGAAATATATGATCATGAAAAAAAATTATCGGCTACATGTATTTACCAATGTTGTCTTACCTAAGTAAAACAGAGTCTACGTCAACAATTTACGAATTTGCTAACTTTATCTCTACGTTAACCAATTTAACAGTTAACTGTTTTTCCAGGTGATACAAAGTTTTCTCAAAACAGGTCCAGAGGATAAGCACTAAGCCCAAGAATTTATTCTGTGTAATATGTTTTCCTTAGGCATGTATAGTAACGCTACAAACTCAGACTTAATTTTTGTTCCAGACCGGAACGAATATCACGGGAAACGACTAATTCTTCAATAAATGGCAATAATGTTCAAAGGAAGATTTTAGTGGACAGTTTAAGATACTTCAACCATGAAATAATGGCCGGTGATTAGTTCATCATAATATCTTATGAAATATGGATAATCCAACTTCAAAAAACATCAGGGTTAAGTTTAATTAACGAAAGAATTCCTTAAGTGAAATATGCGTGTCAGAGCCTACAATCTGCCGGCACAATAACATTATTCAAGATGTATTTTGATAGAACAAACTCATAATGCAGTGGATATGATGTTTAGTTAGAAATAAACCCTTTTTAAAAATTAATTCGTTCTTCTATACAGTCTAAGAAAGTGTTAGGAGAATTTATAACGAAATACTTACCCAATGCTAAACCGCGAGCCTTGGGAGATCATACTTTCGAGCGAAAAGACTAATAACCAGTTGAGCGGCTCACGTTCTTCGAAAAATCCAATATTATTCAGTCATTTTCACTTCCGTGGTTGATGACAGTGATGATATGTTTTGTTTAAAAGTTCATCTTACCTGCTTACCACACGTGGTATACAGCCTACAATACTAATACATTAAAAATGAGAACCCAGTCTTGTGTAAGACCAATGAGAGCTAAATGATCCTTTTACCTCAGTCGACTATGGTCAATGATTTTTAAAACAAACCAGTTCCAGTGAGCATTGAATCGATCTATATCTGCTCTCTTTCTCTTTATTTTCCGTTGCAATATCCTCCGGATAGAATTAATCGTTCACAACATTAATTATTTAAGATTCTCGACGACTTCCTCCTTGAAAACAGAGCAGTTCCGAGTTTGAATGGCGCATGAGTCGGGAGCTCAGTTCACTCAAAATGCAGTTGAGCTGGCAGTATTAAAGAAAACGTTTAGGTTTTCGAAAACTTGAGAATGTGTAGACTTTGAGTCGGAATAAACTTTACTCACTGATTCTCCTTAGTCATAATCCAAACCATGAATTGAAGCCTACCTCCAATAGCAAGTTAACCAAAGTTTAAAATGTATCCATGGCCTATATCATGTAATATTTATGCTTTGCTGAACTGAATTTTTATCCCGAATCTCAGTGAGAACTGGTTAATCACTTGTTTATTGCTGAAGTTTTGGTCTTCCATAACATAAAGAACGATCAGCCCAAAGGGAATAATAAAATTTCAAGATTGTTTTTGACAGTTAATTACATACGACATTATGCATCGTCTAACTGATAGATTTGTCTTGAGCACGACTAATCCTACTAGGAAATATATCCGACTAGTTCTTGAATTTGGAATGTTCAGGATATTCAACACGAGTTTGTATAGCAGCAGGAAGTCTTGTTCGATGGGATATCGGTGAAAAGAGACAATTTCAGGAAAAAGGAAATAAACGACAGTGAAAATTTATCATGTAAATGTTTTTTAATTACCCAGGGGCCGGTTGTCCAAAACGCGATTCACATTCTAATCAAGAATTTCCATTAATACACCTGTCGTACATCCGCTCTAACGCCCATGAAACAACTAATCCAAGTCGAGACCTGAGCAAATAAAATTGAGAGTAAATGTCTAAAAATGTTTATTCTACTTTTGAGTTGATGCCATTGTCCAAGGGCAATGGAGCAAATGCCGAAAAGGTCGGTTTAGTTCCCTATATTTTCGTCGACTGGTTGAGTTTGGTTTTCACTGCATAACACTTTCAGAATCATTTAAAAGCTTTTCATTGAAAATTTCAACTTGTTTTAAAAAGTGGCCGAATTCATATTACAGACGGATAATATATCTGGATGAACTTGGGCATGCATTTTTAGTTCGACTGATAGTTCGTCTGCGTATAGACCAGACAACCTATCTGCTCAGTTCGCCTTGACAGATGAACTAACCAGACTAACTTACCTTGACGAATTATTGGTCTGCTTGTGTAAATGTGGGAGCTGAAGAACTATACCTATGACATGCAAAAAATCCACTCTTTGTTAGACAGGTTGAGTAAACACGGGATAAACTATTAAACTAACCGTCGGTGTGACTCAGTTCTACCCGTATTTACATATATGTGACGCATTAACTACCTAGAGGGTGATTGGTTTGGACGTATTATCCGTCTCTTACAAGAACAGAGCCAGTTAGTCAACTAAACTGTAACTACTAATCCAAGATTAAACTAACCGCCTTTTGAACAGCCAGACCCAGAACGGTTTTCGCTCCACTTTAGAATTTAAGCTCCGATTTCAAATTTTGCTGCAATTTCATCGACTTTTTTTTTTTTCGAACCACTTCAGCACTTATCAAGCAATACATGGTTTCCAAACTAATTTTCTTTTTATGTTATTTTGCCTTGATATCATTTATTCTTTATTCCTCAATATCTTGATTAAATTAAAGGTCTCAATAAGAAATCTGAAATCTTTGAAAGTGCACTTTTAAGAGTGCATTCCAATTGGCTTGTTCTGATTATTCTAATTCCAGAATACGGAAACAAAAAATTCTTTGTTCTACGGATAAGTCTATAATCTTGGTCAAACGGTTGAACAACGTTGGATAAAACAACTCAACATTGTTGTGTACAACAAATGCATTGTTTGACTATTTATCATGTATAACTTGTCGATTCCAGTTAAATATTGAATAAAGTTTGACATGTTTCCCCACCCTTGTTCAACTACGTACGATCATTTTCTCAATAATGCTTATACTACACACGAGAATGTTCTAAGTTGGCGTGGTGAACAACCTAAACTTGTAGCGCCCCTCTCACCCATTACCAAATTGAAAAGTGACAAAATAATGGCAATGAAGGTATGACAATATTTACGGGGATAAAATTGTAGTAGCCTTTACGAGATTTCACATTTATATATTTTTACTATATATTATATATATTATATATATTATACTCATATATTTTTATAATTATTTAAAACTGATTGATCCCTACGCAAGTTCGGATAGAGTTAAAGAAGTAGCTCCCCCATACCCCAATGCATTGCTGCAGCTCGGAGGCGGTATTTTTTATTTCGTTGTCGTGTGCAGTTAGTCCCCCTTAAACATACCTGAAAAGCGAGTCCTTGACTTTGATGACAGGTTCGTAATTTTATTACAGCATTTTACTAGATGCTTCACTTATTTACAACCGATTATATACATGGTTTGGAAAAGCTTTGATGAACTATTTTAACCAATAAGCTGCCTTAATTTGCAGTTTAACTCTCTTTCTTTCGACAAGAGCTTTTCTGTGTGTGTTCGATAAGCATCAAATTCCTATCAAAGGACAAAAAAAGAACTACTTTGAAAAAAAAAATAATAAAATATCAAACAATGCAAGGAGAAGTATATAGTGAAAAAACAATAGAACGAGAATAGTGTTTTCAGTAAGGTTCTCAAAAAAAGTGTTCGAGCGAATTAATGATAAACAATTTTAAAGGAAATTCTACTTTACAATATAGAAAACAAGACACTAGCCATAGAGAATCGTCCTGCATCTCACTGTGGATGTTTTATCGCAGAGTACAGCTCACACATTGAAGAAGTTTGAGCGCACTTTGTAAGTTTGAGATATCTTACATACTTCTATCCTAGAAGTATTCGTAATAAGGAGGTTTTTCATTTCTTAGTGAATCAATTCGGCTTCCCATATAACGGCAAACTTCAGACAACCATTTCGACGTCCTAACCGGTCAATTAGTTCATCTAATTAGAGTTAAAATCATCATAAATCACAGCCATCAACATCATCATCATGATATGATTGTGATAACTATTATATCCTCATTACAATAACTAACTACTAGCTACGGCGTATGTTCGTTGGAGCCTAATTGAAAAAAGTCTGATGTTAAGTTAGGCATAATGTATTAAACAGTCCACTGGACATTCGAGGAAATAAAAAGACAGAACACTGAGCAGGTTTCCCAGGTAGAAACGGTTCAAACTAATGAATGTTGTACATTCCTCTTGTGCGTGCGCGAGATTGGAATTCCGACAGGTGATACGCGAACGTTTATCCAACTCGAATTGTCAGAAAATGTTTTTGAGCCTCGGAAGGGAATTGAACCCTTCACCTTCTAATTACCGATGAGATGTTCCTACTATTGAGAACGTCTGGTGTGACTGATATACAAATATGCTGCCTAAGCGGCAGCCTAAATATGCAAGCAATTCTGAGTCGCTGAATTCGGAATATTTGAGGTTGCCACTTTGGGAGTACATATGTGGCTCAATATTATAAAATCGTATTTCTATATAAGAGAACTCTGGCTGCCCCAGCCGGGAATCCAACCCAAGGTCTCCGAATCTACAAATCGGTGCCCTGACTTCCGAGTTACTGAGACACGGCTAGGACAGTGCGAAATTTTCATATATACTGAATTGGCCACCATTCTCTAACCGTCTCAGTAGCTGAGAGGTCAGAGCACCAATACGCAGATTCGGAGACCTTGGGTTCGATTCCCGGCTGGGGCAGCCAGATTTTTCGTTTATATAAATATGATCGTATCAAATCCTCTCTTCACACACACACACACACACACACACACACACACACACACACACACACACACACACACACATATATATATATATATATATATATATATATATATATATATAAATGTTGTTTAAAAGCCTCCTGTATACAAGAGTCCGTGTATCACTCCGCTACTTGAGGAAGTCGCCTGAGAGGCTCCATTCTACGTTGTGAAGATGAGATGTCTTCCGGTTAGAGAATTGAGAATTGGTGGCCAATTCAGTATATATGAAAATTTCGGACTGTACGATCCCTGTTAGGACCTCAGGCATATTTATCTGAAGTTTGGGACTGGACGAACGTTTGTGTACTGTCTGTCATAATTTAATTAGTAATACGTAAAAAAAATTCCACGTATACCTTTTCATGGTTTCGTATTTTCTGTTCTGCTTTCGTTAATTCTATTTTCAGTCTTTGAACTTGAATATCTGCAGACGCTTCTTCAAACTGTTTCCTTTTAACGTAAGAATTTATTCGCGTTCATGTTTTGCGAACGATTTGTTCAATTTTCAAGGGACTAGGTATCTTTGTTGAAAATTTCATACAAATAAAACTTTGCAAAATATCATCCAATATGGTCCCTATAAAAGGTCGAATGACATTCCACAGAAATATTTTATTTGCTTGGACGGGGATTAAGCAGAATTAGCCAGTATACTAACAAGAAACTATGCCATGAGGCTATGCATGAGATCAGACCAACAAAGTGCGTGAAATTTTTTGAAATTTAAATTCAACAAGGAAACAGCCTAAACTACACTCATGATTGTCCATTTGTCCGTTAATTCTAACTAGGCCATTCAAAGTACAACATCAAAGCTCCCACATGCAGCGGAGAAATTAATTTATTATTTTGAAGGAAAATATTGAGTGTTCATTGTGACTGCAAGAGCACAGGTATGTACATGAGAATGGTCTATTGACCTGACTGATGCTGTGTAATCCCTTACAAGGTAAACATAAGGGAGGCCTTGCTGGTGCCACATTTGATATTAGTTACTCAGAATCTTTGGCTAAACTCCAAAAACATGGCCGCAACGTGGTCTCGTGTAAAACCATCAATTCAAAAATGGCTGCTTATTTATGTCCTATCGCATAAATACGGGTGGAGTTTCATCTCCTATTCTGAATATTTTTCTTCCGGAAGACGGAGACAAATTCTGATCTGTTTTAAGTAACCACTCCCTTAAATGGCCATGTTAACCGGGTTTTTTTAAAGTTTTAGTATATTTTGACATTCAAAATCGAAGGAAAAAGTTCATAATTCTAATTAATATTCTGTATCCAATTTACAGCATATGTACCAGTTAGGAGCCAATTTCTTTTGGTCATGAGTTTTCCTCGTGAATTATTCACGAGTATTTTAAGGAATATACAAAACTCTACTCCGTCCATATTACAGACAAGTTTCCATTTCACCATTGCAAAAATGTGTAAACCGTACGTTCAGCGATCCCAGTGATTGCAACAATATCAGCAATGTCGATCATTGACGAAAAAAGTTCTTTCTCAGCTACTGCGATTGCTACAGTCAAAGTTAGAAAGTTGTTTGTATTTGATTGCTACGATCGACGAGCATAATTTTTAGTGATGATAAATGAGATTATTTCGAGGGAGTACCACCAACACGAGCGCTATAACCTCACGCGGGTGTCAGCTAATATGCCCAGACTGAATGCAGGATTCCTTCGGAGATCTGGGATTTGAGTGGTGAGAGGGAGGTCCACAAGAGGGCAACAACTGCCAATCGATATTTCATCATCCAACCTAGAGGGGGGTAGCCGACCACTGACCTCCCCCCCCCAAACCGGTCTATGGCAACATTAAACCAAAGTTTGTTTAAACAGAGTGAATTTCGGCCAATCTCGGAAAATTGCGCTCCATTGTTTCCATACGAAATTATTAATTACACTGCTTATTTAAAAAGACATTTCTATAGCAACTTCTATGAACTAAAAATACTAAGACTAACATACTTGAAATTCTCGCTTTGTCTTTTCAATGAAGATTCAAGTTCTTGCACTTTTGCGAGTAGTTCAGTAATTTGCAGTTCTTGCTTCTAGAAATAGTTTAATATAAAGTATGCGTAATTTAATATACGGTGAAGCTACCATGGGTACCACCAATTATTCTTTTGAAAGAGAAATTTACATAAACGTTGTTTAGCAGAGCAAGCATAACTAACAACCCATAATCTTTTTTTGAACAATTGATGAGGTAAAAGTAGAGTGCTCGAGAGGCAGCGTTGAACGTCATGTAGAAAGCCAAAAGGGTCAGAGGATGGCCTAAATGTAGGATAGTAAATATAGTATATGTAATGACATTTCAAGAGAAAGAAAATTGGCAGAGTGAAGTCAGTTGTTTCACTCCTTTACACACATCATTTTTGTACCGGTAGTTTTCACTAGTAGAAGGCACTTGTATCATAATAACAGATATTTCTTAATCAAGAAGTAAACCAGAAAAAAAGAACTACTCATATACATACATGACTTATCTGCTTTTGGTCAAAAGCCAGTTGTGTATACTCAGTTTTCTCTCTTAGTAGCTTCTTTATCTCATTCTCTGATGCCAAAAGTTGCAATGAAATATCCTGTTCTTTCTTTTTTATTTCTAAAAATAAATTGATTGAATTGAACTTAAAACAAAATAAAATGAAGGAAGTAGAACAAAATAAAATGGAAAAACATTAAAATAAGTAAAATAAAATAAAATAAATTAAATGAGAAATAAAAACAAAAGTAAAATGAAGAAAAATAAAATACAAAGTAAAAACAAAACTAAATTAAACATAAACTAATATAATAATATAAACCAACAAAGAAAACAAAACAAAATAATTATTGTACAATAAAAACAGTCCATGATGAAATGAAGAGAACTGAAGTGCAGTGAAGTGAAAAAGTAAAATCCAATGTTGAGTTGTGGAGCACCGATCTGCACTATATGAGTATACATACCTCACATGTGGAATGTAACATGAGGTCAAATAAAATTTAACAAAAAGCAACTGTTACACAATAGTCTATTAGAAATCAAACAATGTAATAAAATGTGCATATTGAATAATATACATATATATAATACAATTCATTGCCACAGAATGTGATAATAAATCCTGTTACAGTATAGTAAAACATGATGGAATGTTATCTTAATTCAGGGATCTGTAATACAACTTAAGGCATAAACTTTAAAAGCAAGCAGTTTAAACAATTAAGAAAGACAATTAGTGATGCAACTTAGTGCAATTAACCCTATTCAGACCAGAGGAAGACAGCAAGTACCCAATGCTAACTTTGACAGGCAATATCAGTATGACTGTTCAGGGTATACTATTTTATTGGTTTTATTGCTGGATAAAAAATTCAAAAATATTCAATAGATTAACACACTAAGGGGCAAGGGTACACTTTATAATTTTACTCTGGCTAATGCCAGACAATTTTAGTCATCAAGAGAATGAGCCCTGCACCTTAATAGGCTAAGTTATTAGCAATTTCATAATGCCAACTCCTGCAAAAATTCAACTGCAAAATTAAAATTGTTTTTTTCCAAATTTACATCTGTTCAGAAAATAATTTTTTCCAAGCACAGAAAGCTGTTTAATGACAAGATCAACTAAAAAAATGTCTGTAAATTTACCATTTTAAACAAAACATTTTAGATTTGCAGTTCAAATTAACATTTCAAAATCATGATACCATGATCATAACTAATCATGGCAACAGGTGCCATTGGATAAGTTTGAATAGGATGTATATTACAGTGTATTCTGTGACTCATTTGTCATTTATACAGTCATGTATGTTAACCCACTAACTCCTGCCAGTTTGGATCTGACTATCATGATTTAAATCTAGCAAATGCTAGAGACAAATTTGTCCATCAATGGCAAGCCCTATTGGACTGGAAAGAGTCAAGACTATCTCACTTAACTCTTTCCAGTGTGCATCCAAATTTTACTATTTTACTCTGGCTAATGTAAAATGATTTTATTCAACAAGGGGAGACATCTGAGAGAGGACAGTGTTAAGGGGGAAGGGCACACTTTAGAACTTCTGGCTGATACCTAATGATTTTACAGAGTAAAGCAAGACAACTGACTCCTAATAGGTTTACTACCAACATGATTAACTGTCAACTTGGTTAATCCATCAAGGGAAAAGGGCACACTTTAGAATTCTGGATAACACCAAACAATTTTAATCAGCAGAGTGAGGTATTTGCCTCTTAGTGGATGAAACAGTTTTTGAGATATTGACTGCAAGAACTTTCCACCTCCTAGTCCAAAAGCCCAAAAAATGACCAGTTTGTTTATGGTCAAGCAAAAGTCATGCATAATAAACAGCCAATAAAAGTTCTTGTTACCAGATCAATGAAGTGACTTCCATTTAACAGAATGTTACCTTGAGCTCTTTGTTCTGCATTGCTGGCTTTAATTTTAAGATTCTCAATCATTGCACAAGATTGGTTCTCACTTGAGACAAGTTGTTCTTTTAAAGTTCTAAAATTACATGTGAAAAATCATCAATTCAAAGTTTTCAAAACAAGATTAACAGAGGGTATCAGCCTATTAACATGTACAATTCAATGCAAGTCTATCTGCCAGCTAAAATCTTTTGCCTTGTCAACAAAGAAGTGGGTATTTTATTGAAAGTACATGTATTACCTCAAATTCTTTTGAGTTTGCTGAAATTTCTCTTCCAAGTTTGCCACTTCTTCTTTTAACATTTTGATTCTTGCATTTTGCCTATTTATAACTACAGATTCTTCTTCTTTCTTCTTGTTTAAGAGATCCTCGTTTTCCCTCCTCAGCTCATCATTTACTTGTTTATACCCATCCTTAATTTTAATGATCTCTTCATGATTATGAAACAAGGTTTCAAACCTTTTCTCAAGCACTGTGTATTTTCTTATCTGGTCATGGTATTTGCAAACAGTTTCTTCTTTTGCAGTCTGCAATTCCTTCATTTCTCTTTCAAGTATCAATGACTTATTCAAAGAACTATCAGCTTGTTTTTTCAAAATACATATCAGTTCACACTGCTGGTCTATACGGTCACGAAGCATAGAATTTTCGGACAATTCATCTTTTGACAAGGATTTAAGTTTCGCCAGATTCAATTCAATTTCCTCTGGGAAGAATGAATCGTCCTTTAAAATGAATATAAATTTAAATAGTTTCATAAATGTGTTCAGATTTCATTTAATAATTCCCAAGAGTAGGAGGACAAAAATGACATAATGATTATATTACTGCACTGTCAATCAATCATAATTTACATAACCACGTGGCTCCTAGGTGTGTAAGACTCGTTAAAACGTACATTAAATAAATAAAATAAAAACAGAAATTCCAGGAATCACGTGGAAAGCAATTATGAAATTTAGGAGGAATTTCTTAGTTAATGGCATTAAAATATGGGCAGAAATTAAGATAACAAGCTTACATACATGTAATTACTGGTATTATGAATGAAAAAAACAGCCAAGACGCGAAGTAGCAGTTAACAGCACTAGTAAACTTCAAATACGTTACACACAAATAACACGCCTTACCTGTCGAGCAACACTAAGTAAATGACGAAGATCTTTGGGAGAACGTCCACCGTTTTGAGAGGACATCTTATGAAGCGTTTAATGAACCAATGATCACCGAGTGCAACATAATTTTAAATAAAATGAATAGTTCATAAAAACTGTCGGCCATGTTGTTTGGTCCCTAGCAACGACGCAATCGGGCGACTCAGAAAATGCAGGTTGAGGGCCTACTTGTTGCTTTTTCGGGAGAGCCCCTTGCGGGGACAAAGAAGCGTTTTGTTTATCACACTTCTCCTCCACCCACAAGTTTGCTTTGTGCCGCCACGATTGGGTATCATGCAAGTCAATTATGATGGGTAAGAAGATTTTGTAAACTGAATACAATTCAGTATTTCCTGATAATTCTTTAAGAACAAGGTCGATCCCATGATGTTCAGTGACAACAGAATTTTAAAGTGCTTTCCTCTATTCTTGTAATTACATACACGTGTTTTAAAGCAGTTCGATGACAATGACGGAATGCGAAGAAAAATGTCTTTCCTGATGCCTTTACTCTAGCTGCAAACACTTTCTTATGAAATGTTGAATTTAAACTATAATCGGATCTTATTTGAGTGTTGTGAAAATGATGTAGACTGGCACATTGACTTTAAATGGAGAAATTAGTTTGAAAGAGTTTTATGCTAAAATGATTGCTGGATTGCTTGGTAATTATCCCCTTTGCGGATTTCTGCACAATTCCCTCCCCTTCTTCTCACGCAGAAATTTTTTTTGGTAATTGCTTAACGCTCCACTCAGAACTAAAATGTTCCGTCCCTAAATCATGAAAGAGGTTTAACCAATTTCAAGCGACAAAAATTACGTAAGGAGAGCTTGGTTAATGACTTACTTTGCCAGCCATTCTACTCAATATAAGGCAGAGATCGTCATTGCAATTTTTCAAGTCGACTGAGCAAACTTAAGACTGAACTGGTCCTTGTACTCACTGGTCATCGCAGCGCAACGACATTATGGGGTATGGCGTTATTTGATAAGATTACTACAGATTAAGAGTGACTCAAAGAAAAAAATAAGTTGGACTGTTTGAGAAACACATCCACAGTTTTCTTGTGTATTTGTGAATCCTGTTCGTTGACTGATCAATTCTTTAACGAGCAACACGGCTTTGATTATGTTGCTTTTAGAGTGTCATGGTGTTGATAGGAAATGCATGATGCGCAAAGCACAAAACAGATTGCTAATAATCGCGATCAAAATTGTTGAAGTTAGAACTGACCAACGAACACATAACGCACCTCGCAATACACCTATCATACGACTGCTTCCTTAAACTCTCGTCTGCATAATGCACTGTAGATGCACAACTGGAAGAGAGTTGGGGTGTTCACGAACCCCTACCCTTTTTGCGGAAGGTCTTATGTGCACCCTGTTAACATCAGATTTTTGCACTCATTTCCAAAGCCACATAGACAAAATTCACTCGGAATGATCAAAATCACAACGACGGAGCCTCGATACTACCCTTCGACTCTCGCCCTTCGAAATTCCTGGTTACGTCCCAGCAATGACATATATTACAGGGTTGTTTGACTGCAGGACCTTCCAAAAGTGTCCCCAAAATGAAAGAAATCAAATGGTATGACTAATTTTAAATTAAGATTTCATAGTTGTCAAAATAAGGAGTGTTTTCAACTTATTTTGAAACATTTGTCCACAAATGGTATATACTGTATATACTAACTATAATTCGAAACCTCGGTCATTTTGGAGCATTTCGGGGGCTTTTTGGAATTTGACCACTAACCTATGAGTAACTGGGCTGCTGGAGGCCCCCAAACACACAGAATAGATAAAATATATTTCCTATTCTGTGCTCATGATGTTTCCCAAAAAGTGACTTAAAGTACTTATAGGTCCTTGTGTTCATGATACAGACCACTGACCGAAACGGCTGCCTCGAGTTGTTTCCCCTGTGCCGAAATGCTCATTTTAATTACGGACCGAAGCGTTATTAGGATAATTCCATGACTTGAAAACCAAGTGAGACGAGCGTTCGACATTTCACAATGTCTTTGGTTAAGGCAATAAATTTAAAACTCATTTACTTTCAACTGATACTTTCAAGAAAATACTTCTTGAAACCCCAGCTTCCGTAATTAACACTAATAATTATTCACCAAAGTGGAGGTGAACGGTTTTAAAAAAAGTTTGGTCCCGGTATAGGTTTGCAGGAGCAACTCAAACGTGGTTACCTTGAAATGTTTTTATTTAAAATATATCTGTCACGTTTTTAATGGTACTTCTTTTTTCAACATTAAATGTGCGCAAGAAAATTGCGAAATTTTTGCGCGATAGTAAGATAAACTAATTAAGTGAACAACTGGGCTGATATGGAAAGGACATGAACAAATGTTCAACTCTGAACATTTTTAGCTGAAAAGAGTTTGGAAATTTTAAGTCTTTGTTACTATGGTTACATAATTTGCACTTCACCCGAGTTTCTTTTAGGATTTTGGTCGGTTTTTACGTGATTTTTTGTCAGTTGGAGAGTTGTCATTGATCATCCTCCAGCTAAGGCACAGAGTAGACTGCTGTACTCCTCATATCACATGTTTTCCACGAAATAGCTTGCTGGACACGATTGAACTAGAATAATTTCATTTATGCAGACAATGGTCTATAAGCTGACGTGCACCTGCAGGAACTGACAAACTGTGTCTACGAAAGTAATGTTTAGTGACTTGCTAAACGCCAAGTTTCGGGAGAATTTGGGATGCATTCTATCGACTTCATTCTGACTATATTCCTACTCCAGAATACGAATAAAAGATTATTGGAAAGAGATTGATAACTGGCGATCTGGTTTCTGACGTGCTGCTCCTCACACTCATCTTCATGCTGTTTACCTTGCGTGATGTATATAAGTGTGGCATGTCGGTGGCTTTTGCAAAGCTTTAACAGGAGTATACCATCTATCAGATCTAGATTAATTTTTTTAGATTAATTTTCTTATTAATTGGGATTCTTTTTTCTGAAAGGAAGATTCATCTCGAATGAAGATCGTTAGCATTTAGACTAGAATGCAGTCTATATCGATACTTCTATTTCGAATAAATGTTACGGTCGGTGGATATGTTAGATCACCAAAAACGGTTGTCACATACTCTGGTTGTTCTATAGCCTGCTTGCAGCCCGAAATTTCGAAAAACGGAAATTTCAGGCTGCGAG
The DNA here is from genome assembly GCA_030142905.1 of Heliopora coerulea. NCBI lineage: Eukaryota > Metazoa > Cnidaria > Anthozoa > Scleralcyonacea > Helioporidae > Heliopora > Heliopora coerulea. The sequence continues at coordinate 4,314,011 of JASJOG010000006.1, read as the reverse complement.
CAGGCTATTTGTTCTGCTACTCCGAGCAGAATAGGCACAATAGTATTCATTCAGTGAAATCCTTAGATAGATTGAAAGATAGATAGATAGATAGATAGATAGATAGATAGATAGATAGATAGATAGATAGATAGATAGATAGAGTAGATAGATAGATAGATAGATAGATAGATAGATAGATAGATAGATAGATAGATAGATAGATAGATAGATAGATAGATAGATAGATAGACAGATTTATTAAAATTACATCGCAGCCAAAAAAAGGTTTAATTTCGTAATTATTTACATTTAAAAATTTTTCCAATAAAACTTTTATCTATACTATACTACCCGATGCATCTGACAAGCATTTTTTTAATGTATAACTTTAATTAGGTTTAAAACTATATAACATTAAATTAACTAAATATTATTATCAAAAAACTTAAAAATTTAACAAGTATGCAAATTAGAGGATAGGCGGACATTTCATTAATCGCGTATAGCGAAAATAAAAGAGTTCATTGTTCTATTTGTTTGAACGCGTGGGATGTCAAAATTTCGCTGATTTCGTAACTTATAATATGGATTATATCTTTCTGGTAATAATTTATTGAGTTTATGGCTTGGATCTAAAGTTATAGATTGAAAAAGTTTATTACACAGATGTTAATGATGGTCCTTCATGGGTTTAACACCTAAACTTTCAAGAGCAGTATGATAATCCAAATCTGCCATAATGATAGTCCTGGCCCTTTTCTCCAGACGCACCAACTCACTTTTTAAGTATTGCAGTAGGGAATGGTAAAAAGCTGGTATTCCATAATCTACCACCGATCTAATACACGATACATAAAACAACGCTAAACCTTGCGATGGTACTTTAGCCCATCTTAATTGTACTAAAAAATGCAATCTTCCACCAACTTTCTATATAACTTTATCTACGTGGGCATTCCAGGTCAAGTTGTTACTAACAGTCAAACCTAACAGTTTAACGCAATTCACTACTTCCAACTCCTTGCCATTAACGACTACAGGATCAAAAACTGCAGGAATCTTCGCAAATGAAATTCTTAATTCTTTACATTTGCTCGGATTTAAGTGAACTCTGTTTTCACATGACCACTCCATAACACGATCAGCTATAAACTGGGCGTTGCTGAGTTCCTCCTTGGGAACTATTTCGGACGTTGTCGTATCATCTACATATTTCCAAACATGATGATCGTTGACTACTAGGTCATTGATCATAAGGATAAACAACCAAGGTCCCAACTTTGTTCTTTGTGGTACCCCAGAAGGGACTGATCCCCACTCCGAATAGCAACTGTCGGCCAGTTTAATTCTTTGAAATCTGTTCGTTAGAAAGTTGATTATCCAATTGACGACACTTCCAGGTAAATTCAGGTTACATAACTTATCAATTAGGATGTTGTGGTCAATGAGATCGAAAGCTTTACGATAATCAAATAATATAGTTCTAACAGTTGCCCCATTACCATCAGTCCCTAGATACCAGTGATGCAACATACTAATTAAAAGTATCGTGGTAGAAGATTTGGGGATTACTCCAAACTGATTTGCATCGATTACTTTTAATATTGCTGGTTTAACATAGTCTTCTACCATGAACTCTTCCACCACTTTCGAAGCACAAGGTGTGAGCGAAATAGGTCTTAAGTCTTTCTTGAGATCGTGAACGGTCTTCGTTTTCGGTACTGGTGATACATCTTCCAAACGGTGGGTAAGCATTGCTCACGATAGGAAGCATTTAGCATAAGGGGAAGGGCCACCATGTTCGAATATTCCTTTAAAAACCAGTTTGGTATGTTATCAGGCCCAGACACTTTACCCGGGTTAAGCTTCACCAAGGCCTTCTCTACCCGATTCTCGGTTATATTTAGGAACTCCGGCGACTCCTCCAAGGGAAGACGTGCTGGTTGAGCTGGTAAACGGTACTCTTGAAGCGGTTCCAAAAAAGCTGCATTAATAGCATTAGCTTGTTCATGTTGCTAGAGATTCGAAAACTCGTCAACATTCATTTGACATGTTACGTCACTGTTTTTGATTTTTATATTGCTAAGACGTTTCACTTCTTTCCACCATCTCTTCGGATTTTCCACTTTCAGTTGCTGTATCTTCAATTTATAATATTTTGCTTTGCATTTTTTCCTTTCTCTGTTGACTAAATTTCTATAATACTTAAATTTAGCAGAATTCGTACCATATTTGTTAAACGTTTTTTGTCTTTTCAGAATAAGAGATTTTAATTTCTGAGTCATCCATGGAGCAACAGCCGTGCAGATCCGAATCTGTTTTTCTGGCATAAGTAAATCTAGGCCAGTATGCACTACTCCATAAAAGGTGTTCCACATTTCTTCGCAACTATTCAGAGGGGTAAACATCGAAGGCCAATCCACGAGGCTCAAATATCTTCCTATTTCATCCTTACGGCTTCTCCGTCGGTCACGTCTTGTAATCACTTTCTTGGTGTTACTTTTATGTTCTTTAACTTTAGGGGATGCCATGACAGTGTTATGGTCGGATAGACCAAATGGTGGATAAGCTTGCGGCGAATAACAGTAGTCATGCATATTAGTTAACACAAGGTCTAGTGTGGCATTTCTCCGTGTAGGTACTTTCACTATTTGCTTTAGGCGAAAGTGGTTTAATAGTCCGCTAATGTCTAGACGATTAAAATCACCAGTCACTAAAATGCCACAATTTGGGTGTTTTGACTCCGCTAGGGTGAGTGAGTTAAACAAATGTTCATGAATAGATCTCTCATCCGATCTTGGTGGATGATATATCACTCCAGGAACTATACATGAGAAGCCCCTAGGTAAGTGATTAGGTCTCAAATATAGCCATAAGGTCTCGTGATCTTCACAACAATTAAGTTCATTTATTTGCTTAAAGTTGCATTTGTCGTCTTTTATATAAACGCATACTCCACCATGTTGGTCCCTCTGTCTTTCTCTACGAAGAACGGTAAAACCAGGGATGCTAAGTACGCTTTCGGATATTGACTTTTTTAACCAAGTCTCAGTGATGAAAGCCAGATTTATTTCATGACGATGTAAAAAGTCTCTCACTTCATCTAGTTTAGGAACTAAGGACATCACATTACTTAGCATCAATTTAGGGACTTTGGAAGGTGTTTTATGGCTTTGTGTAGACCTTACAGATCCACCATTTTGAAGACAATCGATGACAATAAGATTGTTGGTATTCCTTGTAAAAGTTTTTTGTCTAACTAAGGATCCATTCGTATTGAATGTGTCTAAAACTCTTCTTTGTATATTATAACTGGTGTAATGAAGGTTTTTGAAAGGTCGACTTGTAACCCATACTGGAATAGCATAAGATAACATTTGATAATTACTTTCACCGTCATTCAGGACCTTGTTGTTCGACTCACAAGATTTAAATAATTCATCCAACTGCGGGGTCTGTGATTCTTGTGCCACCATCGAAAATTTGTATAATACATCTGATCATTAGGCCGGTTTAGTAATGATGGTCGATGATTATTAAAGTAAGCATTAATTTGTGAGCTATCTGAAACAACATTAGTGTTACGATCAATATTGTGTTCTCTTGCCATATTTTGGTTATTTTGGTAAACGCTCGAGCTCACTCGACGATATCCTTTTAAATTGTTTTGCCGAGGATTATTATTGGTCGCTGCAGTTTTGCTATTTCCCGACACTGCAAACCAAGACATAGCCGAGCTATTGTTTCTTGCTGTTTTCCTATTCTTCGAACAATAGCTCGGATATTTTCTAATAGACGAATGCGACCGATTGCCATTCACTTTCCTACTCTGGTTTCTCAAATTTGAATTTCTAATGAAGATATGATTCTGCTTTTCTCGGTATTCCCTTAGTTGTGTTTCAAATGTAGTTGGGCTAATAATATTCTCGATTTTCGAGCGGCGATTTTCTTCTTGACATGATAGTTTATTGTTTATTATATTTCGGTTAGATTGTTCTCGTACTTTGGTTTGTACTCGTACATCAGATCCGGTTTTCTCCAAAATTTGAAGGGCTCCATTCGTGCAATCAATTTCTTCCTCTGAATCAAATAATTCAGTAGATAGAATATTCGAATTAATCTCCTCATTAGGCACACTTAGGAACACGATCGACTTTTGTGTACTTATATCCCTCTCCTCAGCGACATAGTTCTTATAAAACTTTTCCATTGCTTTCAGCGAGTCAAAATCTATTGAAAATCACCAGCAAAATCTCGATCTCCAGCTTTGCCTCTGCCATTTCGACTGACAAACGCCCATATTCTGTGCTTTCGAACGTCTCTTCATTCCGGTTCACTGAAGACGGTGATGACTTTCCAAAATCATTGCGACTCCTTCTTTCAAGTGTTCCTTCATCAGATTTTAGTAGGTTAATAATATGCTCCTTCAACATGTTACCAACTGAACCTTGAAAAAGTAGGGTCTTCTTATCTGCATACCAAGTAATAGTAACCTTTTCCGTGTGGAATGATTTCGCTTTGCCTCCAGGGGAACTCCATTTCCCATCTTCTTGCAGGATATCATTGACAAATTGTTTTAGGCCGTCGAATTGCACAAGCCATTTGACTTTACCGTCTGAATCGTAGTGTAAATTCACTTTATACTTTACTTGTACTGCTGTTGTTATACATTCGAGTTCAAGATGATGGTTAGCAGGTCGAGACCTGCAGCCGTCCGCCATACGTGACATCTATATCTAACCGAATAGATCCCAAAAGAAAACAGTAACCGCTCTCCCGTATATTCTTCTTCTGGAACAGTTCCAAAAGAACATATCCTTATTAAAATTACCTGGTCAGGATAAATGGGATTACTTAAAAAATCCAAAGTGGGTCAAAGCTTTTGTCAAAATATTCAAGACATCCGTTATCTCATTTTCGTATTTATCAAAACCAAATAATCGAAGGGGCTGATTACATGGGAAAATTTCAGCCCGGGCTGAAACTGAAGTCGGAAATGAACCCGGGAACGAATTTCTCGGCAGCCTTTGTTGTTTTGGCAATTTACATCTTCTGACGTGCGTCAATCGCCTTTTTCAGCTTGGGCTGAAATTTCTTCGTGCCATTATATGGGGTTTTTCAGCCCAGGTAGCTCAAACCGGGCTGAAACTTTCTCCATGTAAACGCCGGCTTGGTTTTTCATCCGAAGGTCGGGCTGGAATTTCAACCCGGGCTGAAATTCTCCATGTAATCAGCCCCTAAAGAACGGATTAAGGTATCGAAGTGTGGTAAATAACCTCTCCATCACTCATCCAAACAGACGAACTTAATTGTCTATAGGCAATTTTAAAGTGCATCCTCCTACCTGCTCCTTTGAACTTATTCAAATGAGTTCAAAGGGGTACCATGTTTCAAGTTACAGCGTGAAGCGTATTTGGTTTCGCAACAGGATTTTTGGCAAACGATATGAAAGCGATCGCTGAACAAGCTTAAATTTTCTGCAAATGTCTCTACATCCCCGTATGGTGCATTATGTTCCAAGCCTTAGCTTTCGGATGGCCGGTGACACGCTCTCATCACTGATCTCAGATGGATGGAGAGAGCCTACAAGCGCCGGTTGCACCATGCTTGGATGACATTCGGCGATCAAGTACTGCAAGTGCAAGAGAGCAGAGGCTGCAGAGCTGTGCATGCTTTGAACCGAATTAAATTTTATCCACCAGACAGCGCGTTTACCACGTTATAGCGCTATTAGGCAGATAAAATTTAACGTTGTTCGTCCAGAGCATTGATTGAGTTGTTCTCTCGCTACGATTTATCCGGAGCCGGTGAAGAGTTGGGTACGGCTTATTGTAAACATTCGGACGATATAAGTTCGATCCTGGTTCGACTTCTTAACTATCTTGTGGGAAAGGTCTCGAGTTCGGAGGATATGCAAACACCTAGAACGTCGGACAAGAGAGAGGAAAAAGCAAAAATGGAGAATAAGGGGGGGAGGGGAGGGAAATGCAAGAGTTAAAGGAATTACTGAATGACGATGAGCACAATAATTTTTTGCCATGTCACTTCTTTATTGAGCGGTTCACGAGTAACTAGGCAACCTTTTCTGAATAAGTTTCACGAAACTGTACAGCTCATCTACAACGATTTCGTTTCCAGATTTTTTTTAACATTTCATATCTTGAGACTACATATATTCAGGTTGTATAAGCGTTCAGAAATTCTTGTAATCTTGGTTGCGGCTGGAGGCTGACGATAGTTGCATTTAAAAATCTGTCCCGCTATGGCACCATGTTTTACGTTCTCTTCTAATACGAAGACATAATTGGGTCTCGGTTTATTTAGGTTCTTACCTCTTGCGGAAAAGGAACTCTCCAAGAGTCCAGGCAAATTCTACAGGAAATATTGGACATCATTTAAAGTTTTGAGCTCACATCGGGCACGCAAGCACGTACAAAAAGGCTCTTTAGCTACCTGCTTTTATAATCACCATTGTTGATTTGGTAGAACACCGGACAAGAAAGACGAAAATCGTTGCTTAGAATTTGGTAAATTCACTGTGCAAGTAGCCTCTTAATAGTTTGGACCACAAACCACAATCTAATCAGTGGTGGATCCAGGGTTGGTTGAAAGGGGGGGGCGTACATTGATATTTAGCAAATTTTCAGTTGAAAAAAAAAGCAAGTTGAAAAAGCAGAAACAAAGTATCTTTAGGCCAATCCTTTGAAGAATTATGAAAATAAAGAATGTTTAGCTTAGTATTTTCGGAAAACTTTGAAGCGTTGTTTATGTAGCTAAGTTGATTAAATTAACAGAATAAGTCAAAATAACGCAAGCGAAACTATGTATTAAATTGACATAACATGCAGCTTTTGAACGTTGTTTTAGAAAAAAACTACAAAATTAAGCAGTATAAGAAGTCGTCCTGGCACGTATGTTAACGTATGACGGCAAACCAGAGTTTGGAAGGAAAAGTAAATAAGCTGCCGAAAACCTGTAACTACAAATGGGCGCGCCGCGTGGATCCGCCATTATTCTTCGACAAAACTGTTGAGACAAGCATACCAGTTACGTTAGTTTACGTTTACCGTTAACCTACACCCCCCCCCCCCCCCCCCCCATGTTGTTGTGCCTAGTTACCGATTTTGCAGGACTTCAGGATCGAAACAACACTGAAGAAGAGGACGCGGTGAATGTATGTTTATGAGCCCCCGAAATTGGATATTTATAAGTAATACCTTGAAATGAGGTGTATTGGCTATTAAACCTGCCGCTCGATGAGGGTCGTTTAGTAAAATTCCCGAGAGCCAAAGGCTCAAGGAAATTTTACTAAATGACCCGAAGAGAGGGAGGTTTAATAGCTAGTGCACCGAAATTTCACGGTATTACTTTGCAATATCATGTTTGCCAAAATTCAACTACTACTACCTCTGGTGACGTCAAATCGGGTCTTATTAGTCCTAATACGACCCGGTTTGACGCCACTGGAGGTAGTATTAGTACAATTGAATTTTAATGAGGTAAACTACACCTTTTTTCAATTGAATTCAGAAATTTCCAAAATGATTTCAGATATTTCCAAATGATATTTAGATTTTCGATATGGATTTCAGATGTTTCCAAATGATATTCAGAAATGTCCAAAGGGATTTCAGACGTTTCCATATGATATTCAGATTGTCTAAGTGAATTTCAGACATTTCCAAATGATATTCAGAAATGTCCAAAGGGATTTCAGACGTTTCCCTATGATATTCAGATTGTCTTAGTGAATTTCAGACATGTCCAAATAATGATCAGAGGTGTCCATAGGGATTTCAGACATTTTCAAATGATATTCATAATTTCTACATAAATGCCCTTATCACTGACAATTTGTTGATGTGCAGAGAAACATGCAACGTGGTCCTTACTCTCGAATATCGCTTGCTGACCGAGAAAGAATTGTCCGGTTAGCTAATAATGGCGGAAATTGGCGAGAGCTTGCCAAATAGTTAGGGGTGAAATACATAACTGCGTATACCTGGATTCGCGCTGATGCTGAACATCCAAAACCCGAAGTATTTGGAATCCACCTTTGTAAATCAACTATCCACAACTACTTAAATGGGAAACTCATAACCCTGAAAAAGGCACATGCTATTCTTGCCACAATGAATAGTGACGCCAACAAGGAGCTTCGGCGCCAGTATATTGCAAGAATTAGTGAGTACATGCGAGAAGGCAAAATGATTATTTGGATGGATGAAACCAATATTAACCTTTTCTGTAGAACGTCTCATGGTCAAGCACGTGTTGGTGACAGAGCAGTTATGCCGCTACCAACTTCTAAGGGACCAAATGTTCATGTTGTGTGTGCAATATCTGCATATCAGATGATTCACAGTACTAGACGTCGTGGAGCTTTTAAATCCGATACAGCAAAGACTTGGGTTTTGGAGATGCTACAGAATCTTCCGGCTGGAGTAAGAGTCGACTCCATAGTTCTCGTCTGTGACAATGCACCTTGTCACTCCAAGTTTGAAGAATGTGTAAATGACTACCCAGGGTTAATTATCTGTCGTTTGGGACCGTACTCTCCAATGCTGAATCCCGTGGAGACAATTTGGAGCAAAATGAAAGCCGTTGTAAGACAGCAAATGCGAGTTCCGCAAGTTGAACCTCCCGCAGTGGGTGAATAACGTTTGGCTTACGTCGAAGGACTAATTGATAATGCTATGAGACAAATCGCTGCACGGGATATTGTAAATGCATGTCAACATGCACAAGGCTTTTTCCAGCGTGCGTTTAATTTGGAAGACATGGACGTAGGAGCCAAATGCTTCTGTTGTTTTATTTTATTTACCTCTTTAATATTGATGGGCGATGTATTTTGTAAATTGATATGTATAATAAAACAAGTGTCTGAAATTTATTAGTATCCTGAAATGCATTTGGAACTATCTGAAATTGATTTGAATTATCGGAAATACATTTGGAGATTTCTGAATTTGAAATGGATTTATTTTACATTCATTTGGAAATTTCTGATTTTGATTTGAATTATCTGAAATTCGTTTGGAAAGTTCTGAATTTCACTTGAAATATCTGAAATTCGATTGGACATTTCGTAATTTGATTTGAATTATCTGAAATTCGTTTGGAAATTTCTGAATTTCACTTGAATAATCTGAAATTCAATTGGAAATTTCTGAACTTGATCCGAAAAAGGTGTAGTTATTAATGGCACCTGGAAAAACAAAAGAATTTGAGGTAAACATATTATTTAAATTATATTGCCATTTCGGTACTGGTCTCAACAGGTTTTGCCCAAGTCTGCAGCTCTAAATAGTTTCACGGTATTTGGCGCCATCCTGCCAGTAACGCTTACAGTAGCAAAATTATCATCAAATTATAAATATGTTAATTAACCTTAAATTTCAAAGAAACAAGTCTACACAGTAAAGTCACTGATGTCATACAGGCCGACTCTGAAAGTGATGCTGAGTACCATGAGACCCTCTATTCAGATTTTTTCAAAGTACAGAGCTCCGTGTACTGCGTGTGGACTGTGGACTCAAAAAACCATCTCTACCATTCCCAACAACTATTTCATGTTACATAGAGTAAATAAAGGAAGTTTACATGAAAAATATTCAAACTACGCAAAGGAGACATTGAAGTTCGAAATGATTTGCCAATAGGGTGTCACTAGCAAGTCAAATGAATCACGACGTGCTAATCTGCACCAAACTTAACAGCACGCTGAATGTACAAACGAAAAATTTTGGTTGACTACAGCAGTTCAAGCGAGATTAACTCTCGAAAAAAACGTCGCGTTGCCTAGATATTGCGGGAAAGGATTATCAAAGACAAATTACGTTAATTCTTTTCAATGGGTTTATTGACATTACGTGACATGCGCGGAATTAACTGAACAATACTGTTCTTTCAAAATCTATTCTCAAGCTGAGCAGCTTAAATGGCGGATAAAATTTGTTAACTCAGGTTACTGACTGCGCTTCGCCGTTTGTACCGACGTTGACTGCCGCTCACTAACAGTTACTGAAGTCTACAAAACATCACAGATGAATGGTAAAGACGTTACCCAAACAGTCATCGAAAAAGAACGAAAAAAGAAGCATCGCAGCCATGACTTTCCTAAAATGTCAACCGAGGCTCAAATAGCACTGCAAGAAATACGTGCTCTCGATACGAAATCCTACAAGACAACTACAAACAAAAAATCGACCGAATTGCCCTATGATTTGCTCCTTCCACAAGCTACCATCAAAATGGATAAAAAACAGTTTGAAAGTGATTCTATCAATGATTTTTCTACAAAAAGCACCGATCATCAATCTCCGGACGAATACTCAAATGAAGTAGCTTGCCTTGAGGAGGAATTTCCTTTTGTAATCACTTTTCCAGGCTTTGATATAAGGTACAGTTTGACTGCGTTAAGGCCACGTCGGGAATCGCCGGAGGAGAGGGAGAGGAATGTTTGTTTGCAAAGGAAGTCTATTGCTAAATGCAAGGAATGGTTAAAAAGATGTTGAATGTTCATGAAATACAAAGATATTCGTAAGTGGAATGGGAGAACATTACGCAATTTATTTCATAATACCATTCAGAAACGTTCTTTAAATAAAATAATTGTTAAGGTGACACATACTGACAACACAGGAGCAAAGGCTGAAATATTTGCGACTAAAAATTACGGCCTATTGATAATTGCTATTTACTGATAAACATAGCGTTGGTATCCTGGCCCATAAATGAAGACAAGTTGCGTCTGATGAGCTCAGTCAAAATCCTTACCGGTTTTCTCACCTCGCTTCAAAGCAAACCCAACATGATGGCAATTTTCCTCAACCAATCCGATGACCGGATTGGTTTAAGGATGCCTGACCCTCGTTTTGTGTCAGGATACATGGATACAGTGTCGGATTAAGCAAGGGCGACGCCTGTGGAAAATTGAGAGTGTGGGGTTGTCGCCCAACACACAACCGCAAATATAAAGCTAATCATGCATATTTTGTCTCCATAAATTCAGAAGAGAAAATCTAATGATTTTTCGCTTTGAAGCGCAGGGCATCAAGAAGTGCGACACCTGCGCCATATGCCACATCTGTCCCTACATTAATCCGGCACTGTCGAGCTATGGTTAGTGTTTACTTCTTATGGACAGAGAAATTATAGTGGATTGTTTTAACTAATTCAGGTCTGGTACACGCTCAGAAAGAACAATAATTCAAAATCGCTCGTGGTTGAAATCTAGATTTGGAAATTCCGAGATTACAACAACAAAGTAGCAGACCCCGTGACTTTTCTAGCTGCTTTTGAGGGGCGAAAATTGTTTCGTGGGAATGGCTTCTCACTTTCAATATGTCCTCCCAAACTCAGGCAAGAGGCAACAGAAGTTGGTTAAGTATAAAGTCAGATAAATAAAACTTCTATAACGTGATTAAATCCATCGCGTTATTTTCTGGCCGCTGTCATTTTCGGGAAGGCTGCTACTTCCGAAAATCAATGAAATCTCAAAAATTTGCCAGAATTCTACAACAGTTGTACAGACTGTGTTTTTAGTCACCTTAACCACTGAAAACCATACGAAAATACCCTAAAAACATGATCCCAGTTCAGTGTAGATGCGGAGAATTACGCTCGAGTTTTTAACTGCTTCATCTTGAATGGGTTTCGCTTCTTCATTTCCTTTCGATGCTCTTTATCCTAAGAGAAGAAATCAGCTAATAAGTCCAGGTTTTGATGGCCAAATTTTTTGAAGGATGAGTTAACAATGCCCTGCGTAGCAACAAAAGTTAGAATAACACTCCTGCGAAGAAATAACACTCCACGATAATAACGGATCTACGGTAGGACTCACCTGGCCACAACCAAACTGACCAATTAAGCAAATATACTTTTATCATGTTTAAAAATAAGACACGATTAAGTCGGTTTTCATTGTTCTTTGGAGGGTTTTATCCTCCGAAGAAACCAATCTAAACAAACGAGCCTTTCAAAAGCTGGCGGGGTCTGTATAACAATACCTGAAATAGCTGGGATTGTATATAAAATCCTTGACAACAATTAATTCAAGAAGGAACACAAACTAAAAACAGGTTGTTTACTTCTCAAAGCAAAAACGAATCATGTCGCTTAATCTTTCCCGAAGAAAACGTTCTTCAGTAGTGTTTTATGACGGATAAATACCTCGAACGTCGGCTTTAAGCCAGATAAATACCCCGGGGCCTTCGACCCCTCAGGGTGTATCTGGCTTAAAGCCTCCGTTCTCGGTATTTATCTTATCCTTACAGTGCCTACAACTGGGTAATTACATCGTGTGTGACAGAGAGAGAAAAGAAAAAGAGAGTGATAGCGAGAGTCTTTTGTAGTGCTTATCGTTTATTAAAAATTATCTAAGTCCATCATCTTTGCTTCCCACAAACCTTCGCCAAAACCTCATCTATAGCTGGCTGTAAGCAGTATGAAAGAAGTCAGTTTTACGTTGATTTTAGAAAAATTTTGGGGAGCTAATTTAACCAAATTTATCACGGTGGCCCGTACACCCTAATCAAAATTTCTAACATTTTTGGCCTCTCCCAAAAATCACGTCCAGACCTGCTACGGCTCCATGATTACTTTTGTGTGATTACTGCTATTTATCTAACCGGCGTTGATAGTTTCGAAAATGGAGAACATAACCAAGCGGAATCTGTTCTTGTTTTCACTATTTTGATGATAGACATCACTCAGTTTGTCCTCTTCTTTCGATACACGTACGGAGATTGAATTTTAACCTGTTTTAATGCTCTATTAGAAGTTCCTTGAACCACGTATAAAATTTAATTAACCTTTGCAGGCAACTGAATAAAATCGTCTGGTCTCAGTCAGACCATAATAATCTGACTTTAGTCAGAATAAAATAAACTGACTTTAGCCAGAAAAAAAATCATTAAAGCTAACAAAAGTCGACTTCAGTAGTCATAAGTTAAAGAGTGAAAAAAAAAAAAATGTGGGGAACATTTAACATGTTGCCACCTTTTGGAAAAAGTGCAGTGACATGTCCCCCGTGTCCCCACTGAATTGGAGTGCCCCGTGCCCACGTTTTTATTTCTTACCTCCCACCGTCTTTGTTTCTCAGCGTCATCGTCGTTCATTATTCTTTCTTTTTCAGCTCGCTTTTTCTCCTCGCGTCGCAACTGTGCCGCCTAAATTGGAAAAAAAAAAAGAAAAGTGTTGCTGAAACAGAAATTTTCAACCCGCTATACGCGTCAACCTTGCGATTCCAATGCAGAGCAAAATTCAGATTAGTAAGAGTTATGATGACCTCGCTAATATGTTCACACTTCTGGGAAAAGGTTGGGATTCCATTAATTTGTCATCACAATCCTGCTTTTCAGACCTTTCTGATTCTCATTTTACACGCTCTGCCCCTCAGACCTTTCTGATTCTCATCTCCGAATCAAAAATAATTTGGGAGCATACTGTCACCCACAGCAATAACATACTTTTGCTAGAACATTACACTGAATCCACTGATACTCGCAGAGAAAGGCAAATCAAAGAATGAGCTACACAGTAAATGGTTGGTACTTGGTACTCATAGTTTGGCCAGGGTAGTCTTAATACGATTTAGTTTCTGAGGTATGCTTATTAGTTCAAATTTTATCGACTTATTCTTTACGATGTCAGTATCCTGCAGTAGCTAGTTGAAGTAGTGGGGATTGACCTAAAACGGCATAAAAGATGGTTTAGAATCACGAAATACAGAAACAAGATGGCAAACAAATTTATACGTAAGCCCATTATCCTAATTCGGCCAGCAAAAACAATGACAGAAACATTCAAACTTTTCCTAAAAACATCTTTTTTTAACGCCTTTTAATAAGTAACAAGAACATAACATACGTCCGGACTGGTTAGTTCTTGTGCATTTATAACAAAATTACGTTACGGCGGAGAAAAACTGTTGACGGCGTTTTCATTTGACATCATTTTATTTTCTGATAATAATAAGGCATAGATTCTTGTACGATATAGTGGCAAACAAAATAGACGAGCTTAGATGGACATTCACAATGGCTGTTTCATCTTCTTGATGACTTTGCATCAGGCACAAGTGTACAAAGTATAGACACAACCAAGCAATTTTGTATGACATGCGCGACTCGCACGCTTCTTACTTTGAAAAGTTTTTTTCTCGGGCCCACTGGGGAGCTGAGCTTGTTATCTTCAGACTGAAGAGCGTGAGAGCATGCGCATTTCAACCATACCAACATCATGCCACCACATCCACTCCACCGAACCAATTTTTAGCCTGTCGAGCGATGTTTGCTAATTGTGTAATTCCGAAATTCTACGCCATATGAAATCATTACATTTTTCTTCAATTCTATTTTTTCAATGTTTTAATTTTTTTTGGTTCAGGAGACGTCTATTAGCACTTCTTATACTCTTATTACGGGTGGAATGATATTGAGATCATTTTCGAGTGGATGATGCTTGGAACAACCAACCGACCAATCAACCAAACTATCCAATCACCTACAGACCCACCCAGCTACCTATCCAACTAACCAACCAAACACCCGACCACCCAATAAACGGGCTATCCAACAACCCGCCCACTCACTCACTCACCCACTCACCCACCATGGCCGCCAGGCAGCCAAACGAGTTAATAAGAACAAACAAATTTTTACCATGGTTATTTTGCCATTAGTGCATATTTTATAAGAGTCCAACGAGGAGCATTGTAACGTGAATTGGTTTCCATACTCAAAGATGCATAGCATATGGCATGACATAACACAACACAACAAAAAATGGTATGGCTATGCCATAACATAACGTAACGTGAAGTAACACAATATCGCTCATTAATATACTGAAGGCTACTTTCACTTCCTAACGCTTTGAATATCACCTAACACTCCACAGGTTTATCTTAATTTGAAATTCTCATTGATAGTTCATGATGAAAATATAAAGGAAAATCATTACCATGTCGTGTTATAAAATGGTATGAAAACACGCTCACTTTTCTCCTCAGAAAACATTAATTTTCAAGCTTTTTTCGCAAATTAGCGTATCAAGGGTTCATGTTTGAAGCTATTTCAAAAAAGGCAGTACGTACTTTATCGTATCTAAAACACTCGGCTATCGCCTAGTGTTTTAAATCCGATAAAGCACTCCTGCTCGTTTTTTAAATATTACTTAACATATAAAAACTATTTCGCAGGTTCATCGTTGGGCTGTCTAAACACACACTAGTCATTGTGACATATCAAGTCAAGAAAACATAAACATTGTCAAATCTATTAAAATACAAACTTTGAATGGTTTAAAGAATAAAGGGTTGTCACAGAACCTCTTGACGTGACGCGTGCGCCTGTTTCCAATAAGATTCTTCTCTCTCTCGTCTTTTCTTGTCAGATCTTGCCTTGGCCTAGAAGAGAGCATGAAACTAGGCTCGACAATCTTTTCAGCACCACAAAATACGTGGAACAGGAGGAAAAGGGAGGATACAAAAGTGCAAAGAAGAGAGCTCTTAGGTCTACACGAAGCAAAATGGATTGAACTGAAGAGTACCCTGTTTACCCTCTTGTTAATCCCGATTATTTTTAAAATTGTTTGTTTTGTTGTCTGGCGATTTTTCAGTCTCGAAAACTGGTCACCAGACTCGTTTGTCGTCAGCTACCTAGCGTATTCGACTTTTGAAAAATCGTAATTGATATACCTACAAAGCAATACACTTGAAGAATTACGTAAAATGACGCTTGTGTCATATGAAAATATCTCACCATCTCACCAACCACTAATACTCAAGTCTTTAGATATGTTTTCCGATAACCGAAACCGACAACGTCAGACATCAAAATCAACAATTTTAAAGCTGATAATCTGGACTATCAAGGACATCTATGGGCCTTAACAGTATAATCCAAAATCCAAGGCATAAATGAATCTGTGTCGATTCTCCTCAAACTCATTAATAACTCATGAACTGCCATAGCCAATTCATGAACGCATACCACGTCACATGTATGTATTTTGATACCCAATGAAAGCCTCTAGGAAAGTCACTAGTGATTTGGATCACATTTACTAATCTACATATTCAAATCAAGGAAACAAATACGCAATAAATCAATGTGGATACTCGTTTGAGAAGCTAGTTCAAACACCAGTTTATCATGTTTCATCAGGAAACTCCACACACTTGAAAACAACAAAAACCTTGGGGCTAACCCCCTCGGCTGTCGTAGTTTTCTCGTGTTTCGAACCACTGATGAAACACTCAAACTCGTGTTTGAACTATTACCTCAAAATCTGGATACTTTTCCTGGTAACTCAGTCCTATTCAGCGGATGTGCTATCCCGTGCATAGTTATCAAAGTAGAAATAGTGGGCAAGAAGGGCTATCCATATTTTCAATAACCAAACGTAAGCAGTTGATTTAACAATTTAACAAGGAGTAAGTCAATTACAAGAATTA
This sequence comes from Heliopora coerulea, assembly GCA_030142905.1. Classification (NCBI taxonomy): domain Eukaryota; kingdom Metazoa; phylum Cnidaria; class Anthozoa; order Scleralcyonacea; family Helioporidae; genus Heliopora; species Heliopora coerulea. The sequence continues at coordinate 4,297,567 of JASJOG010000006.1, read as the reverse complement.
AGCCAGGCTTTGAATTACCAAATTCTGGCCAGAAGATGAAGAAGATTCAGCCGGATTGTTGCTATAAATCACGGCTATTTAAAACACTCGATAGGTAACTGGGTGACATGAACATGACAAACAAGTTCAAAATCATCAGCAAAAAAATCCCTTCTAAGTTTTCATAGAATTTAACAAAAACTGTGCATGAAATAACGGTCGAACTACTCGTTGACATAACAAAGTAACTTTACAGTGAAAACAATGAAAAAGAATATTGGGCGTTTACCCTTGAATGTTCAAACGTGATTTGGGATGTAGATGAAGTATAAAGGTAGTACTCTGCTAAGTACGATCTTCAAACTGTCTCTTCGCCGATTCAGAACTGCGAACGCAGCACTCCATTTTTTATGTGACTTGGGAAGGTTTGATTAGCAACGAAATCACTTCACAGGTGAGAAATGGGACGTTCTTCATGTTCTTTTACTCAGAAAAACAATTTCTAGGTCTGTGAAGGGAATCGAACCTGTAATTTTCTGTTGACCGATGAGACGCTCAAACTGTTGATAGAGAGCTGAGGTTACAACTGTGTGTTGATTCGATTGATGGACACATGTACTGTCTAAGCGGCACCCTTAATGTGCTGCCAATTCTGATCGATGTATTTTGAATATTTGAGTCAGCCCTTAGACGGCACGCATGTCACGTATTAATCAAAGTGGTAGACATTTGTAACCTTCACTTTCTTTCTGACATTTGTCACCTTCACTCTGTATCGCAGTTGCTCAATGGTCAATCTAGATGAAAATTACGATGTCAAAAAAATGGCGTGAGAATGTTTAGTTTCGTGTGGTCTTCAATGGGGATTTATGTCGACTTTTCCTCATTTTCACTGCCCGATAACTTTTTATCGTTTCAAGTAATTACTGAAACGTTATGCACAAATGTTGTGCATGTGGGAGGCTGGTGTTTTTGCTGGTGACAAGTAGGCGTTAGTCCAGCTCGTCTGCTAAAAAAAACCGATTTTTGAGCCACAGACAGGGATCGAAGTCGTAGCATCCTCATGACCGGTGAGACGGTCTGAAAAATCAATTTTGGCAAATGAAAAAAGTCATTTGTCAAAATCAAACTCTGCGCTCCGTACGAGGGTCGAACTCGTCACTGTCTGGGACTCAAAGATTACTCTTCTTGGTTTTCCTACGCTGATAGGGGGTGTATATCCTGAATATTACTCATAACATGCACAATAAACTCCGCCAGCATCACCATTATCATACATAGATAGAACTCGCGACCAGATCTCCGCAACGGGCTTTTGTGACACAGTCAGTAGAGCAATTTTTTAGGTTTCACCATATCCTTGGTTTTGATTACCATCGAATGGCCAAAGTGTTGAATTTTTGGCAGCATGTTAATAATTGGAGTACTGCGTAGGCAGTTCTGAATCGACGTTCAAAAAGTTTAAAGGTTGTAATTTGCCAAGAAGAGAGAGAACAAGGTACAAGCCTACAAGGATGATCGGGTATTGGGCAGAGAACTACCTTTAAGCTTTTTCTTTTCGTAGCCAGTCTCGACTTGACTTAAGAGAGGTCTTTCTCTCCTAAAAATACACTAATAAGTACTCTTCTGGTTTTTATTCACTGATAATGTCTGTAAATGTTGGATATTACTTGTAATGAAGTAACACCCATAAGTCCTGGCTATTGAACAGTGGTATCTATACCCTAAACAAGACTTAAATTTTATCCGTCAAATAGCATCATCCAGTGGATAACTCGCAACAGGGAAGATAAAATTTAGGTTCGGTTGTCTAGAGTGTGGATAGTGGTGTTCACATACAAGGACTATAGCCCGGAGAATCAACTCGAGTTTCGAAGTCTTGAAACTACTAGTTAAAGCAACATATTGAAACGCACCAGCTTAATGCGTGTTGATGTTCCTCGTGATTAATAGAGCGAAGACACGCGATACTTACGTCTTTACTTAATTTGAATTTTTTAACTTTGTCGATAAAATGAAAAATTAAGCTAATCAGAGGTTTACACATTTCCATATAAGTAGCTCTTGTCTTTCCTTTACCGGGAACTGAAACATAAATAAAAAGCACCCAACATGAATCATGAAGAAACATTTTGATTGTGAGGTATAGAGATTTACCGGGTCCATAAAATAACCGGTAATATAATACAGTGGTTATTCAATTATCCGACCCCTCGTTTATCCGGACTTCAATTATCCGGCCTAACATCGGAACCTCGAGTTTGAAAACGAAAACTATACCTTGTGTCCAAAAAAAAACATAAATCACCGCGCCGCACATCATTCTTGCTGCGCCATCAAAAAGCGTAACAAACAAAATGGTGCAGGTAACCACAAACCGTTCCAACAGTCACGATGTAAATTTTCGTTTACCATATTTGGTCATTGTTCCTTTCACATGCTGCATGCATATGATTGGCTGGTTTAAACACGCATGCTGAGAATACACAAGGCAGAGAAAAAACTTTTTTACAGTGCTAGTGGGTGTTTTATTATGTTTTCGATTATCCGGATTTTTTGATTATCCGGACATTTTTCAGATTCCCCTGTACCACACCGGCCGGATAATTGAATAACCACTGTAATTACCTTTATAAATTATTTTTACATCTGGTTTTTGATTTAGCACTTTAAGAAAATCTTGGATGGAAAAAGTGGCCAAACTGCTCGTTCACTTGTTAAATTATGTTGAACGGTAATTAGAAGGTATTTTGAAACGCCATTGTTGCCATAGCAACTGCTGGACCACTTCTCCGAATAACAATATTTGATGAAAAAATGTGCTTGTACCTATCAGTGACTGAGAATCTTAAATACTCACAAAGATCTTCAAACTTGTCATAACGCGCGATAGAAGTTAATAAATTCGATCGAATATACTGTACCGACTAGAAATGGTAGTTCTTAACCATTTGACTCCAAAAAAAACGAAGTTTGTGGGCTTCAAAGATATTCTGAATGCCACATGGACGTTTGTCAAGTTCTTACCTCAGAAAAACGATTTCTGAGCCCCAAACGGGGATCGAACCGGCAACCTTCTGATGACCGGTGAGACGCTCTAACCATTGAGCTACCAAGACTCAGATGGCTTAGATGGTTAGAGCGCACTCAACGGTCATCAGAAGGTTGTGGGATCGATCCCCGTCTGGGGCTCAGAAATCGTTTTACTGAGGTAAGAGCTTGACGAACGTTCATCTATCATTCATTCAAGATATATGCAAGCTCCCACATTTTCAACCTATATATCGCGTTCAAAGATATAGTTGTAGCTATCACCAAACGATTCCATTTCAAAAGGGTTAATTCCTGCAGCGGTTAAAGGATTAACGAAGACATGAAATGACAGATCAAAAGGGTAGGGCTTCCACTTTGTAGTTGAGACTTTACTGCTTTCACATTGTATTTTCACTGCTGGTTGTTGGGGAAGCCCGTTCCACCGTATCGTTTCCCGCTATTCACTGCCCACGAGGTAGTCTTAATTATTTTTTATTCGATGGTCGGTGATTTTAGTGAAAGGGTTAAATGTAGGGAAATTAACTGATGTCAGGGGTGAGTGAAATTGATTTGTTAGAGTGTAAAATATCAATAAAATTTTTTTAACCGATAACATGGTATAGGATTTAGGTGAATTAAAGTAAAGCTACTTTATACACAGCATTTCTCAGAAACCAAAGTTAACGGTCCTCCTATACATTTACACTATCATCAGCGACAAGTAACTTACGATTAAATGTAAAAATTAGGACTTTTCTTGCTTTAGGAGGTTTAATTTCATCAGGATTATCAACCTCACTACAAAACAACCATAGAAAAGATAAGTACCACCCTATTATCGAGAAAAAAAATGCATAGTCTTTAGACAACAGAAGATTTTAAGTAGAAATCATCGAACATTCACTGAAATCCAACAAACGTACTCTCCCTATACCTATACTTTCAACTACAATATCATTCTGATGACCGTCTTTGACCTTATTCTCGCCTTCACTCACCCACCCACTCACCATCTCCACCTCATTGCCTCTAGCCTCCCCTCCCACTTTCCACTGCTGATCACCACCTTCATTCACCGTACACTCAGTTTCTCCCATGTACTCACACAAACCTTCATCCTTACCAAGAACGAAGTAAGCAGGGAAATAACGGGGTCTAGCCCTATTCTAAACTTCAGTGAGAGAAACCGAGACACATTCCGCCCTCTCGGAAAAACTAGACCTGCCAAAATATCGTTCGAATTGTCCGTTAGTAAACAGTACTTACGCTTCCTTCAGATCAATCGTTCTGTAAACTTAAATTTTCTTTAAGATATTCACTAACATGCGTTACGACTGATGACATCAGCTGGTAAATACCCAGACGTTTTTATGCCCTAACTTAGATGTCTAGGCTGACAATTACAGAGTGTTCACTTCCTCCTTAATTTTTTAAACCACAAAATGACATTTATGCAGTGTTCTTGTCTCGGTTCATGGACGGTCGAGCGGACCCCTAAATTAATGAGGGAATCGCAGGCTCAACTAACCTAACCATAACCCAAACCCAAACTCAAACTTATAGCCATACCCAAAATCAAACCCCTAGAAGACTGGTAGCATGCAGAAGCCTGTCGAACTGCGCTCTAGTCCTTGTCTCTAACCATTTTATGCCGTATGGCCTCTCAGCCAAAAGAAAATCTTCGTTAAACCTGCCCTTTATAGTCAAAGATCTTGCAGCTGTACCATATAATCTGTATTCCACATCCTAAGATATCAACTAAGTAAAAGCGCAATGAAGGGAGGCAATCGCCCCTTACGTCGCTGGAACAAATTCACCGTAACAACAGAAATGTTGCACTCTTTCCAGAAAATTGTCTCTTTACCTAGATGTTCGTGGGAGAAATTATAAAATGCCTTTTCGTAGCATAATCGTGTTAAAATTTCCGGCTGGTTGTTCCGCAAATTCCCATTTGGACAGCCAGAAAAAATTTCTCGATACTTCTCACTCTTCGAAATCCTGATTGCACCCCTGCGACTAAATATTCAAATATTTAATATCTGGGTCCCATGTTTGTAAAATTTAACAAACCAAGAATCAATCTTCATTCCCTGAAGAAACACGGCCAACACCCCATAGTTCAACAAAGTTGATATTTATGAGATATGCACCTTTTTATTCCCCTTCTAGCACCACAAACCGTTCTTGGACAACATTAACAGTGCTCGAGCTTAACTTTTTCACTGACTACTCTCTGGGTTAATGACGTTTAAAATTTAGTAACCAAAAGGCATCACCTGGTAGCCAAGCCCTGAATTATGTCGGTGTAATATATCAACTGATGCTTTTTATCAATTTTTATATTTTGTTAAATTAACTTTGTTTGGAAGCAAACATAAAAAGTTACAACGTTGTCATAGTTTTTTGCATCCATATGTTTGATTTAATGGTGAGATTTAGACAATCATATGTAGCTTGTCTTTAGCCTGTTGATTGTCCATGAGCGATTACGGAAAAAGATATTCAGTAAGGAGTTTAAAGTAAAACTATAGGCTGACTGATGGCGGGAAAATAAAATAAAATAAAAATAAAATAAAATGCAAGATTAACCAAATAAAGAAACCATCATGATTTGTGGGATAACAGTTTATTGACCGAATGAATAAACATGCCTCAGCTATTGATCAACGGAATCTTAATATTTATTTCTTTATTATCTTTCCAAAACCTCTTCTAATAGGACTAGCCCAGTGACTAGCAGTTCTCAAACTTTAGTAGCCCAAATCCAATTATTACTAGTCCTGGACTAGTGCACAACTGCTAAGGTCGAGCGCTGATTAAAATTCAACAACATTTTCTTATTTCATGTGTAAAGTTTTTCACTTTGATTCTTCCAATACGTGGAAGCGTCCACGGACTCCTTCACAGAACTTTCAAAACAAACCAGTGGCCGCCGTTCCGCTGGCCACTTTGACATACGCCGCCGGTTATGTTTATTCTTGTCAGAGCCAAGCATACTTTGAAAACAAGTTCCTCGTTTCAGGTTATCTTTAGCACGACACAGCAACGTCACAGTTGACTTTGCAGATTTTATTTTGATTTACAATGGAACAAGTGCTATCTTTTTCTACTGGATGAATCTTGTTTGCTTGGTGGAAAAAATATTAATAAAATCTTTTGCTCCGTTCATACTATTTCATTTCAACTTGCTGATAAAGAAAAACTATTTCATTGAAACTGAGCGACAATCTTTGCCAGACACGAGGGCAGAGTGATGATTAGGCTCAAATATTTACAGCAACCGATACAAGTTGCTTATTAAGAGCAAAAAATTTAGAATTTGCCTAGGAAAGCATACTCCTAGCTTCCTTTATATTATTGAGTTCGCCAACCTATTTTCTGTAGTATAAAACTAAAAGCCCAGCATATTACCCGGAGAAAGGCCATAAATTAAGAGTAAAGGAAATATAATATTTAATACATCCAGCGTTTCTTAGCTATACTCGCAAACTCTGACTGTCTAAATAGTTCCCTGAAAATGTTGCCCTTATAGCGACGAAACGTTAGATGTAATAAATATACCTTTATAAATATACCTTTACCTGTGTTTTATGGATTTTCTCCGAGTAATATGCTGGGCTTTGGTTTTTATACCATACTTACATATACGTTTTCCGTCAGGTAAATCACTAGCGAACTTTTCTCAAATACAGCTGTTTCCAAACACTTTGAAAGCTCTGTGATCACTCTTTATTTCCACTCACACTACCCCCCTCTTAATTCTTGACTCCAGACCAAACCGAGAAACATGAATGATGACTCACTCTGTATTTTTTTTATATCCAACATATTGATCCGAAAAGTGAAGACTTTCGAAGAGATCACTTTTGTCAGAAATAAGCTTAGTAACCTAGAAAAAATGGATAGTTGCACATTAATATTCGTTGTCAGCATTATCATTAGTGTTCTACTCGAAAAGCAGCGCCTGTGGTTCTTGGGACTTTGGCGCGCCGTGATTTTGCAGCGCCACTCCAACCAATGACAAAGAGATTAATAAATCAACTCAATAAATAACACAAATTTAAGTTTAATAATAATGACTTTTAGCTTTAACTGCTTTACATTTCGAAGATGCAGTTCACTATTTTGACTCGCGTTTTTGAAGAGCCAATTCTTCACCTCAATTTAGTGTTATTACGCGGGGTTAAATGCACGATATCAGGAGATTTAGGATGACGAAACTAAGAATCATATTTTAAAATAGCCGTGAAAACCTCTTTCGATTATTTCCTCCTTCCGTTGATGTCATTGGAATTGCCATTAGAGTGAAATTAGAAGCTGAATTCTGCATTTATGTTGATAGCAACAGTCTTTGTAGCTTGATTGCCAGAGCACTACATGGCATTTCCAGGGTCGCGGTTCCGATTCTCAGGCGGAGGCCATGGAGTTGTTTTTTTGGCAACTGATCCTGGCTGGGTCTTAAAATATATAATTCTCACATTCGAAAATTAACTTAGATTTAATATAGATTTCATTTCAATGCTATCGGGTGTTAGTACCTAGTATTCCTGAAGTTAGTATTTAGAATACGTAGATTATAAGATCCGATCAAAAGGTGTATTTTTTTTCCTGTTCTGTGTTTTTTAACTTAGAAAACGGGCGACATAAATATTCAGGAAAATAAATAAAGATTTGTAAAATTATAACAAAATTAATGAAGAACTTATTATTATTAATCAGCCACCGCTCGGCATTTCTATTTGCAGCATAAGGCTGAACAAAATATCGTGATTTGAAGGGGCATGGTGAGCGGATTAAATATTTACTCCAGTGCCGACGTATATGGAAACAGTCGATCTGCAGAGACATTGACAAATTACTATATTTTGTGGTAAGGGCTTCAATATTTGCTTTGCTGTTTGATCATCCTAATGTTTCCTGTAGTAACTTTGCATGCACGAAGTAGGACCCTTACCGGTCATATACATCATGACGATGTACAGAGTATGACCCGTAAGGGCCACATATAACATATATAATTATCATGATAGTATCATTGGACCTTTTTCTAACTCACAGGGTTATTCAGTCTTCACTGAAAGTTAAACTGTTATCTTTTTAAAGGTTACATTGTTATCTTCTTTAAAGGTTACACTGTTATCTTCGTTAAAGGTTGTCTTTTTTGAGGATTTTGTCATTTCAATGCTATCGTAGGACAACACAGAACTTTGCCATTTCAGAGAAAAATTCTGCCAGCATTTAAACTTTATTTAACAAATTTTTAGAACGTCTTCCCTTGATAAGTAAAATCATCGGGTATTAGCTACAAGTATCGTAATTTGATATTTGTCTGGGTAAAATAATCAAGCATTTGCAAGAGTAAAATAATACGTTTGTTCAATTATATCTGTGCAAAATAAAGGGTTATGGATTTCAAGATCATTAAAAAGCATTTATTAAGGTTTAAGTTAACCGGATAATTGTGAAGTAAATGTAGCCGCAGAAACCGTAAACAGGAGTTCAGCGAAGTGTTAACTTTTCTGATGCACTTTGCAAAAATCCAAAGTAAAGAAAAATTCTCGGAAATACAACTTTAACTGGTAAAAATGATGTCCCACTTCTTGTTTGTAAATTGGAGGTTTCAAATTAAACATTTTTCTAACTTGTTTGTTTCATTTTCCTACTTGTTTCGACATTCGAAATACGGTCTATAAGGCCTATTGAAATCTTTGAAGAACTAAGCTGACTTGTATTCTCCAAAATTTTTTTTATTTTTTTTTAATTTTTTTTAGTGGAGCATATTGTATAGATAATATGTCGTGTGCAGGTGCTGGAAAGACTGTCACACGGGTCTGAAACAGCAGGCCTAAAAGATTTCCATAACCGACATTTTTGGCATGACTTTTCGAGCCGATCAGTAACCGAAATCAACCTTCCTCGTATTGGAGAGTTTAATGGTTTAGTCACGCTGGTTATTTCAAAATTATGGAGGGGGCTAGGATTCCGTCCCATGTCTGTAAACGACAAGAAAGCCCTAAAAAGGGCAATGCGAAATTAGAGAAAATGATGGATTGAGGAAGAAATTAAGGAGAAAGGGCAGAGGACTTGGTTCTCTTGATGGTAAATGATAACCTCGGGAAAACCAGCGTGTTTAACGACATTCGTGGCGGAACTCAGGAACGGGAACAGAAAAGGTACCCTTCAATTCCACAAGACGAGCGACATTAACCCAACATTTCACAAGCCTGATACAAATCCTGAATTCCTTTATTTGACCAATAAGCTTCTATACCCCATTTTAACACCCCACCCCACTACGTAAAGCCCATCCCCCACAACTTACCGTTACGGAAAGCAATGAACTAAGAACTTCTGTATTTTCGGATAATATGCTCAGTGAACTAGGTAAACTAAACTTCTCTCCAGGGCGACGGTCAGGACAAAAAAAACTCTGAAATATCAACGAGAAAATGTAATAAATAAATAAAAAATTGCAGTAATATTAGCGCTTGGAAAAACTGTTCAGTTATCGACAGGATTTTCGCGAATATCGATACACTGAGTTACCAACGCTCCACTGCTCTGTATAGTTGCAGTATACACGATTATGATGGAAACTGTCATGAAAGCAAGAGCTATCAAATTGCTGGAGTTGTCATTTTAGAGACGACTTAATTTTCACATTACATTGAAGGGTAGAAGTTATCATGTTCTTTTACGAGTTAAATTAGGTTGAAGGCACTGACAGTTGATAGGATAATCAGAAACCTCTCGAAAAGTCACTGTTGTCATAGCAACAGCATGGGCATTTTTCTAAATATATTTGATGCTAAAAATGTTTCTCTTCCTTTCACGTTTTATTCTTCCCTAATAAATTTATTCACAGTATTTGAAGGTACAAATTGCATTTCGTTTTATCACAAACGGTCCGCTTTCACAAGTCTTCCACTTCACAGATAATGTTTTGATAGACGTGGTAACAAGGTAGAATTTCACCCAGTCTGGTGTGTAGTACCATTGTCACGTTTTCTTGGTACCTTTTTTTTCTGTGTATCAATGTAAGTTCTTGAAGATCAGTGTTGATTCGTTCATACAACCGCACAACATGCATGTTTCCCTAGTAAGCAGCTTCGTGAACTGATCAATTTCCATCAATCTGTTGGTTTCTTCATTTATGTGCCATCAGACAATACTAAGGCATGTTTAATTAATTTCATGTCTGGCGATTCTTTCTCTCCTCACGCCCTCCTACAGCCTTAGTACGGGGCAGCAAATACAAATAAAAATTCGATTTTGCTATCCAATACCAAACGACAAATTATCTCACAATAATTGTAACTTTAATTTTTGAATATCACGTACTATATCTTCAAGTTCTTTTTGCATTTTTGCTGCCGTTCGTTTTGGATATATGGCAAAAACAAAGTTGTCCATGTCTTCATCGCTCATGAAAACTGTTGCAACCTATTTAAAACAAGAAAACCACGTGTTTAAAATGAATAATCCATTAATTTAACCAGACACCGCACAAATGCCACTTTCCTAATAAGTTAATTTTGTAAACCGCGACTTAAGTAGAGTAGATTCCTCGCACAGATTTCGGTGGTTTGTTAATTGCAAAATTTGGGAAATTCTAAAGACAGCTTCAGGAGAGGTAATCTATCCTCAAATTCATAGCCATTACGATGTGTGGGTCTGCCCTGATATCTTTTATTGTCAAGCAATTGTACGGATACCCCACATCCCCGACAGCAGGTTGATACACTTAATTTTGTTTAAAACGTCCCAAAATAGCGTTTGTTAGTAAACTCCTCTACGGAAACTCATCCTCTTCAATTCCAAATAAACCCTGATAACCAACCCGTACGTTGAGCAGATAAATGTTTTAAATAGTTTAATTTTGAATATGATACTATTTTCTGGGGTTAGAAGTGAATAGATAGATAGTCGGTTTGCAGGTTGCACACATAATTGTACACATAAAGTGATTTTGTGTCAAAATGTTTTTAACCTTGAATATGTATCGATACTAGCTCCTAGTTCTATGCACATGAACGCGAATACTTCTTGAGCGAGATCAGAAAACATATCTGGTTTACTGACGGGAATCGAACCCAGAACCGACCTATCGCCTGTGACATAATCTAACCATTGAGCTAGAAGAACTCAGACGGTGCAAGGTAGCTGTGGAAAATAGTTCGTAAAGGGCATGACATACGTTCTACCAGGTCTACGAATCTCGATATGTCAGTTATTAAGTAAGTGTGGATAATACAAGTATTATCAAGAATCTGGTAACTTGGGATTGATATTCACTATTCTAGCTTGAAAATTCTGCTACGTCATTCATCTATGTGGGTAAGCATGTCATATTAATCACGAACTAGTCCACTCAACATTCTTTGCTCTTCCATCACGAAGGATGCATGCAGCTCAATGGTAAAAGCAGCCTGACCACCAGTAAGAGGACTTACAAGTTAGACTTTCTTCGAGGGCTCTGATATCCTGACTGAGTTATTTCTCTTAATTAGCATGCTCATTCGTGCTACTGCTATCAACAAGCTACCACATTCATCTGAACAACATCATTGACACTGACTGAACAACAAACACGTTGAGGTCGCTGACGTGCCAGTTCATATGTCACACCAGTTATGAATCAGCGCACATCTAACTACCACAGTCACCTTCAAAATATCGTTGACACCTTTACATGTGTTAAGTTTCTTTTCCTACCATTCAAAACAACATTGCTTGGAATTCCCGTACCCAAATTCTTTAAATTAACAGAACTTTCCTATGTCTTTCACTCTCATGTCTTGCCAATTTAGTAAGTTGTCAATTTTAGTCAACGAAAACGATGAGAAATGATTGGTATAAAATGATCTTACATAAAGGGAGGAATTGGGACAGTTATAAGACATAATTACTAACATTGAAGACACAAAGTGTCCCAGCACTTATGCCCAGAATTGTCCTTTCACGATTACTGACTTAATGTCGACTTTGTACATACCATTTTATCCGAGGTTGGTTTGAACATGTAAGTAAGCACATGGACAAGATCGTGTCTTTTTAAAAGCTGAAAGGTGATTAAAAAGGAAAATTTAAGTTGATTTTATTAATTTAAGTTTTAAGTATTCAATTTAAAAGTTACTCCTTTTTCACCAGCCCAAAATAATTGTGACAGCTTAGTTGTTTACCATGCAGTTAGTGATTGGCAAATCTCGATTTGCAGTGATGACAATCACCTGTTTTTATTGTTTTCAAGAATTCTCTACAGCGATAGGTTCTTATTGAGTGCTTTTTAGGCTAATTTCAGCTTTTTAGCCCTTTACACAGCTTAAAGGAAAGCAACACCAAATCAAGACGGAAAAGAGATGAAAGACCAACTGAATGTACATAAACCGATCAGTGGAAAGTGGAATTGATAGCTACCTTTAATTCCACTAAAATGCCTTCGCAGTTTACTCTTCCTGAACACCAAAGAGAATAATGGCTCTCACTTTCTTTCACAAGCACTCCTTGTTGTGCTTCATCGCCTGATCCATCATCACCTGTCAACCAAAAATAAGATAAATAGATTTTCTAAATTCATTATAAGCAGCATTTGCGGTAGTGCAACAAAAATCATCTTAAGCTATGGTATACATAATTTTAGTTCCCCTGATAAGGCAGATTTATTATCTGATTCATAAAATTTGACATTATATTCACTTTTATTCGTTTAAAGACGTTGCAACTTCATAAAATATCGGCAACTAAATAGCGACTACAGTACAATTAAGGATTTCATGTTTTAGAGGGTAGTGGGTCCGTGTATGAAGTAGGGGGATCAGGACGAAAGCATTAAGAGTCTAACTTTATGAATGTTCTCTCAACTATCCACTTGCATAAGTCAATTGATCACACTAAAACCTGAACCATTTCTTTTATAGTTCCTACTGCTAGCCAGCTTCGTATTCTGAACTAGTAGTTGACTTGAGATTTGGGTTGACCAGATAATTTCAACCATATAGGGAGTTATGATTGTGGACGCTCGAATCATATGCTGTTAACTGTTTACCCTAGTCACTGCGCTTCATTTACAATCATAAGGCTTACGTTGCTTCAGATCGTTACAGTGACACCTTATTTTGGATGCAGCAAGTGCAAAGTACGTTTTCACCGATTTTGCGATCCTGTCTACTGCTGAATTTTCAATTTTTGCAACGCATACTTTTTACTGCAATATTGAAAGGTCAGAAATACGCCTTCCCGTCTATCACCCTTGGCGGAAGTCTTTGGTGGGTCATCGCCTTTCAGTTGAAACACGGAGTTTTGAGATTGACATTGTGGTACGAATTCTATTTTACGGTGATAGCAAGTTTTACATAATTTAGACCCTAGCTTAATTCCCGAGGAGGCACTCTTCAGGTATGTCATTTACCTAATGAATTTTCCATCCAAAGTTGAATTTTATTGCAGTAAGAATGCAATTTCTTATCTGCATAAGTTAAGACCAATAAACTCATTTTTCTTGTTCGGCAGTCATCTGCAGAACAATTTCACCCAGCCCCTCCCACACTAAATACATTGCTCCCCCATCGAATTTATGATGTACGCCAGCAACTTTTCTAGCCTTCGTTGTACTATCTTTTTTTTAAAAAAAATATAGTCTATACAAAATACATTTATTTCCCGAATGCAGTGTTTTATAGATTCTACAAGTGTTTCAATTCTTCGTACAACTGCCTCGTCGATACAATGAAGTGGACTTGAAGATATTAAACCTACAACTCGTATCGACAAAAAACAACGGTGTTGTTTTAGCAATGTTCATCTTTCTTCCATAACACAAAGAAGAATTTCTCTTCACGTAGGAAGAAAATTAATGGAACGAAATCACGGAGTTACTAAAATGTTAATTAAAATAGCCGAGACCAAAATAGAATTGAGCAGGTGATGGTCATCGTGTGCCGCCGCATACAAACACCATTACAATGGCAACATACGACGATGTAAAATTGAGACAGTTCTTACCACTATTCCAAGGATAATTCAAGAGTATGGGCTCCCAATGAAGTTGCAGGGCATTGAACAGTACTCTTCACAACCGATTAACGTCCCCACCATGAAAATTTCGCACGTGAAGGCTTTGATTTTAAACAGTTTGTATCTCAGTGGTAATATCGGCCAAGTGAATTTAGCTTAATTGTTTAGACTCTGGTGTACTTTGATTACCTACCGACAATTGAAAAATTGTCTTGCAATAAACCTCTATTGAACTTCATCCTTTATAAATAGAACGCAAAAGTAAGCACGGTTTCATGGCTTATTAAAAGAACCAAATATAACATGAAGATGTAAAGTAACCATCACCTACCAAGCAGTAGCCAGTTTCGAGTTTTTGCTCCTGCCAGCAAAAAAATTTAAAGCATAAGCAGCCAGACCGGCGATCATGAGGATCTCCAAATAAAAACCTTCCCAGTTGGCTCGTAAGTGCAAAGGAACCTGCAGCATCAGCAGGAAGCAGGTTTAATAAAAATGATATTAGTTATTAATATACAAAATAAATTAACACTAGCACCAGCAATAATTTAGATGGTCGTTGAACTTGATATTCAAGGTTAGCGTATATTAATTAACATATATTAAAACTGCATATTACATTGAAACAGTACATCAGTAAAATATTACTTGGCAGATGAAATGGAAATAGATCTAATTTTTATACACAAATACGTGTCCAAAAGCCTCCAGTAAATTTTGCATTTTAATTCGATTTCTTTAGTCCCAGTAATTTGTTCTTAGTTTCTTGTTTAGTTATAGACGGGTGTACTACACTTTTTGCTGTTCACTACCAGAAAATATACTATCATTAACGTCAACCCCAAACTCATTAACGCAAAAATACATTTATTTTATTCAATCGACATTCATTAGAGTAGATACACAACCATTTGCATCAAAGGATATTCTATAGCACCAACAGACGACCATTAACACCATTCTACTATACATTAGGATTAATAAAATTTCAGTTACGCAAGAAAAATATCTTGCCTGATTGAAGTTTTATTATCCCTAATGTATAGTAGAATGGTGTGTTAATGGTCGTCTGTTGGTGCTATAGAATGTCCTTTGATGCAAATGGTTGTGTATCTACGCTAATGAATGTCGATTGAATAAAATGAATGTATTTTTGCGTTTATGAGTTTGAAGTTGGCGTTGATGATAGTATATTTTCTGGTAATGAATAGCAAAAGGTGTAGCTTCCTCCAATTTCATCTATGTACCAGAACCAGCCGACAACTTTAAAAAGTACAAAACAAAGCCAAATCTGAAGAAAAGTGACATCTTGAAACAACCAAGATATTATTTAAAAACGACGGAAAGTTGAAATGGTAAATTTTCGAGTTTATTCCAAAGTTATCTTCAGACCGAAAATTACGGATGGATAAATTCAGAATATTATAGATTGCAGTTAATGACGTCACGTATTAGTACTAAGCTTACTGTTTTATTGGTTTTCTCTTATTTGTGAAAGAGAAACGGGTTCAAATTTTGGATCTTAAAGCATGCAATAGCTTTCTCCGTTCTTTACAATGGTACAATTCTTGTGTCCACCAACGTGAATGATGGCTGGACGTAAATCGTAAACAAACCCTTACCCTTCTGAGGAGTACATGTATATGTCCACTACTTTATTTTTACTCCGTGCGCAAGTTCTTCAAAAGTTCAAGTTCCGAAAAGGACATCGAAGTCCATTTTACGTGAATTTTATACTCCGAAGTTGAAATTTAATACACAAAACATTTTTGATTTTGTGAAAAATCCACTATTTTCTAAAGAACTTTCTTTAAATTCAATATTACCTTTTGCACCTCCAGGAAAAAGTTTTGTACTATACCTTGGCTATTTTCAGATCTGGTTCCGACTGTTTTCCTCTTGGAGATTTATCTTTGAAGTAACCCTGTAATATGAAAACACCGCTTTCTCATTCATCCATATTGACAGTTTTCTACCACGATATCTTTGATACTTTTCTATGATGGAAAAGTACCTTAGACAGGTAACCACTATTTTTTTACGTCGCAGTAAATTGAATATTTCAGTGATTCCCCCCCCCCCCGCCCATAACCTCCTCTAGAAGGCATTAATTAATACTAATGTTCATATTTAATTACTTTAGGCTGATATATGTACATGTAGAATCTTTTTAGTACTTCATGAATTAAAAAAATTAAAATGTGCGCAAGTCTCCACAAGCCTGCTCCACAAGCCTGCTCCACAACACTACAGCTCTAAACTGAAGTATTAATTGATTCATTAATAACTAACAGGCCTTCAAATTATCGTTGGTCATTAGCTAATGTTCGGATACTATTAATAAATATTTCTACAGTTAGTTAATGAAGTTATATATATGAAGTACTGTATATAGTTCCCGTGAGACTTATTTACAGTAGTTTCTTCCACGCTACAAAGCGTGCTAAATCTTATTAATAAATGTTGCCAAACATCGTTAAACACCCTTATGAATAAATTGAGAATATTAGGACAAGCAAACGTATGCAACAACCGTACTCCGTAGTGGCTGAGAGTGTAATTTAACGTTTTTAAATATAACGTCGGTGCCTTACGAAAATAACTTATAGTGTAAACGGAAGTAACATAATATAATGTGGCGTCTTCTGATAAAAAGACAAATCAAGTTTTGTCTCGGACTGGCGTAGACTGTCACACTACCCACAGGCTTTTTTAATTTCCCCAACTCCACGAGTGGGCAATATGGGAACCAATCAAATTGCAGGGTTTCCGTGTTCAGACCGCCCACTACCACAGCCATATAATAATCACAATTATAACCTCACAGGTTGCAAATTCAAGCGTTCAATACTCTGAAACAGTTGCTGAGGAATCCAATCAGGCAGGATTAGTTAATGTAAACCCTATCAAATCTGAGCTATGACTGAGTGTGGTACTCAACAACTTTAGCCTTTAAATTCCAGACATCTCTCTCTGTTGATTAAAAGTATCTTGCAACAGCTAGAATAAATTCTGAAAGGTCACAGTGCAGTAAATTTTCATTGAAATCCACTTGTTTGGGTACCATAACTGCAGTCTGAATTTCGCTTGACCTGATTTCATTTTACAAAATTCCAGAACTATAATTATATTAAAGAATCATAATAATTATACAAACATGCCATTTCAGCAAAGCCATAGTCTATGAGTCTGGCAAACACCACCTCATGAATATTCATTTAAATTTGAAAAATGATAAGGCAAAATCCTCATGATGACTGTAAACACCCATACTGTACAACCTGTGAGAATAATCTACCTGTAGTTGTATGCAGTGCTACCTTTTTTTTATTGTTTTTCCACAATTGAAGTTATACAATCATTTTCACTATTAGATGAAAAAACTGCTGCATGCCCTCATTGAGAAAAAATATGGCAGTATGTTTCAAAATTTATTACTTCACTAGCCATGGTACCCGGGCTTTGCCTGGGATTATGGAGAACAAATGAAAAAGTTCCTTTTTCTTTCAAATATGATTTTAGAAAATTGAATGGTTACTCATGAAGAAATAATTGTGCACAGAGTACCAGAGATACATGTAGATGTTATTGTTTCTGTACCATGGTTTCTTTTTGGGGGTATTTTCTGAGGTATTGATAGCTAATGTTACTCATCTGGTCATGGTGAGTTTGAATATGGAATTGAATCTTCTGCAAGTCTCGTGGTTCTAGAGTTTTAAGGCAACAGACAAACACCGTGATGGTCCAAATTTATATATACAGATTTGATTTCAATACCTCAAATTCTTCCTCATCTGCAAAATGATCATAATCATCTTCAGTCTACAAAAAAGTTTGAAACATATTTCAGTACTGAAATGGAATAGAAATACTGGTAGTGATGAAGCATGAGATCTCTAGCAGTAAAATACTTTATCACAATAATGCTTTTAATCAGGACAGAGAGAAGTACAGTGAGTTGAAGTCTGTGTTGAAGTGTGTTGAAGAGTTGAAGTGTGTGAAACAGAAAAGTAGAATGCTGTGTTGGCAGTGTTGAATACTTTCCATCAACTACATTCACTTTATTGGTAGTTAGTTCTCAGTTATTGATGCATCACAACTGTTTATCAACAATAGAAATACATGTACTGTAACAACTAGTTTTTATACAGCACAGCATCATTTCATGTTTTATTGTACTTTCAGCAAAAGTCTTTGCTTGAAATGCCAGTATCTCCTCTTGAAATTTTTGGCAGTTTTTAGACCCTTTAGAAGCTTTCCACCATTCACATTTTATTACTAGGTTTGTAGTTGGCTTATAATTGCAACAATCTCTTCAACTAACCTCTGTGATCGCAGCAATCACATGGAAGCCGTGCTCACAGCGTCTCTATTGATTGCCACAATCATTGGATCATAAGCACAGTTTCTCTATGATCACTGCAATTGTTGAGGTAATTTTGTTAAGCAATCATAACAGTTATGTGGAAACCAGGCTTAACAATGTTTGAAAAATGGCATGTCAGAAAATGGTCACCTCTGTTCTGTACAGGCTATGTGCTGTAGCTGCTGTGCTGCATTGCCTTTAATAAATAATTATTCTGGTTTATAATATGACATGCACCAAGTAGAAAGGACAGATATCTGCTAACAGTGTTCTTGCACAGTAAAATCTAGCCAAAATTTATATGGCACTTGCCAGTCATCAAAAACTAATTTGAAGAGTGCAATTTATTGTGCCTGCTTCCTTTTTTCATTGATTGCACTGAATTATTGATAGATAGATAGATGGATAGATAGGTAGATAGTTTATTAAAATAATTACATCGCAGCCCTGTAGCTGAATTGCATAATTAATTCACATTAGGAAAAAAATATAAGACAATAAAATAAGTATAAATAAAGCTATATATACAAATGTTGTGACATATAGGATCTCTAAAGTTTATTGTTGATCAAGCTGCACATCAATGGAATAAAAGTATTTTGGTAACGCTTGGTATTAGTTCGAGGAATATTAAATGTTTTTTTTCTCCTAAGATTGTACTTTGGTTGGTATCTTTGAGGAAGTAATACAAAGTTTAAAACAGTGGAACCCTGCTAACTTGAACTTGGTTTACTTAAACTTCTAAAACTTGAACTACTAAAAGTATACTCATTATGAAATATATTGAAATTTATCAGTCAAATTGCTGTAAAAGCAATATATAAACCTCAGAACAGTTCATAACCTGTAACTTTTACATACAATATGGTGACTTTTGGGATCCTGTTAGTGTAAACTGATTCAAGAATACAGTAGCTGCTGATTAAGAAAAGTTATCATTGTTCAAAAAACAAAATCCTGTTTCTGATACACATACTGTACAGTACTTGATAGTACATTACCTGAACTATAAACCTATAGATGCTTGATAGGTAAGATGAGAGACAGTTCAGACTGATTTTTTCACATATTGTTGACACCTTTTTGTATGAACAGTTGTCAATGACTCACAGATACTTTTTGGCATACTAAATAAATACTGTATGAGACTGATATTTTACCTCAACTGTTATGTCTTCCTCAGATTCTTCAATATTACCTTTTTGAGCTGAAAAAAGGGAAAAAAAGGATTATGATTAAGATAAATGCCAATAATATTATCATTTTTGTTAACATCATTGTTATTATCAGTCTTCTTTTTAATTGTGGTATGTAATTGCTTGTGCATATGTGTATCCTTATATCCACTGAAAAGCAAGGGTAAGCAAATTATGTCATACAGTATATAATATTGGCAAACCACACATTTTCTCTAGAGAATGGTTATCAAAACCTGATTTTATAGGTGAAACTTCCCTAAGTTTTGAAAATAAGATCAGGTGATTACTTCATATTATATGACCATGAATCATGCAGTTCAGATACAAAGATCCATTTTTGTGGCTTCTGATTTTTGTTGCTTCTTATTTTTGTTTTTGTGTTTCCCATCTCTGGTTGTTTTACTATAACTTGGTAATGTGAGGCTTTCAGTATCACTAGCATCTGATTTGTGATAGAAGTAACACAGTGATGTTTAAAATTCATTTTCTAAACCTTTCTTGCAATTACATGTCTGCTTGTCTATCAAATTGACATACTAATATGAATTGAAGTGTCTAATTTACTGTATGTTAAAGGGCTAGTTAATGCAATGTATGATCATCTGATTTGATTCATGCTAGTATTTAAACTTATTAATTTGTAGATATAAAAATAGGATACAGCTTAGAACAGTGTTAAATGATGTCAAAAGTTCAAAGTTTCGTAACCATTATGACTATTACTCAGAAAGAATTTTCATTGTTTCAAGCAAAGGCTCTTCATTAGAGAACACATTTTATTCTCTGACAAAGGGCCTTTGCTTGAAACATTAGAACTCTTTGCAATTAGTCATGGCAGTTACCAACCTTTAAACTTTTTATCAATTAGTAAATTTAGTAATGTTCTGATTTATGAGGAAAACCTAATCCAAACCAATTTGAATGTTTGGCTAAATAGACATATTTTGGGCCAGAACACTGTAAGGCAGTGACAAAAAAAAAATCATTATGACAAACTTTTATATTTTATGCATTTGACTCAATTTGTCGTGACTGGGGCTTCTAAATTTAAACAAGGATATACACACTGGATGTTATATCCTGGCAAAGATGGATACAACACATGTTGTATCTTACTCAGGAATTATGCTCCATTAATAACACTCAAAAATTTCCCTTCTAATCCATGTTTATAATGAAATACTGTAGCAGAAATGTGTTTGAATGTCCACTTGATTTGAGGCTTCTTTTTCATCAATCCATTTAAAACTGGTTGCCACAATAACTGATTCAATTTTGTATCCGAATATTTAAATTATTCAACCTTTAAGAATTTTTATGAAGACTAGGCACTTCGACTTATTCCTTGCTTAAGGTCTGACTTGCCAAGACGACTACAAAGTCAGAGGGAGATGCAGGTGCTGCCATCGAAACTGTTAAAGTTGAGTATAACTACGTATCATTGAAGATAACTCAAAAGGGGAAACCGAAACAAGTTCCAAGCAATCCGACAGCCAGGATAATTATTGACCCTACCGGTTTCGACAACATCTTCATCGTCATCTTCTTTATCTTCGTGCTGTTCTACCTGAACATTAGGTTCAAATGGTTCATCTCCTTCATCATCCTCTTCAGTCTCAAACTCAGCAAAATCATTCGTCTCTGATGTCTTGTCGGAATCTCTGTTTGCCTTTTTCCCTAGACTAAAAGGTACTAAGCCGACAGAAAGTAGTAAAACGAAAATGATCAAATCGACCAAACCCGACGCCATGATCGATCTATCTCCCATGCCTTCGTTCCTTGTGGCCTGCACTTGAAACTAAATAAATGCAGTACTTCATCTTTTGTAGTGTAGTGGATTGTACAAATATTTAACAATTACTCCCCGAAGACGAAGTGAATGTTGTGAAACGAACAAATTTTACATGAATACGATCATTTAGAACAAATTAACACCATTTCGAGCAAACTATTCCCTATTACAATTTTTTCCAGTTATGAACACAGTACATTGACTTATAAGTTATATCATTAGACAGTAATTTTCCAATGGTTAGTTTTTAACACCTGACTAGGTCAGTGGTCACAATTTGTATATGGACAGGGTCAGGGTTGGATAAAGCTTATTAAATGAACTTTGTAGAATTATCTCGTAGTTACCATTTTGTTCATAACAACACGACTCCAAAAATTTCATCACTTTATTTCCCATGATTACTTTCTTTCGTTCCCGTAAAACGGGACTTCTTGAATATAAACGGTAATATTGAACAGCAACAGCGACAAAAGAAAAAGAACAACGACAACACGAAGAACTTTTATATGAACATATTTCATATAAAAAAATTTAAATAAATACTTAAATTAATGAAGTAAGAATTTGAAACATTGTGCATAAGTAAACATAAAACAGTTAACAAAATTATGGTCTACCGTTAATAAAAATCATTATAATAGGAAGACAAGGGGATAATTCGACAATATTTCATTGAGTCAGTGACGAATAGTTGTTGTAGTTTAATTACACAGGTTATTATTTGAAAGAAAATTGTGAACAATTTGTTTAAAAATTCCTCAGCATCATTTACATAGGTAGCTTGCATTTTTCGTATTGAATACATTCACTGTCATATGAAGCTCATAGTAATTTGTGAGTGAATATCCAGAAATAAACGGTAATTTTGAGCCATTCACCACATGGAATTTGCAGTAGTACCATGCATATGTGTAATTATACAAAATAGTGTCCCTAATAATTTTTAAAATGTTCTAATTTCTTAAATAATCTTTAGAAAATATTGGCCCATTAGCAGTGGCTAACCGTGAAAAATTTTGAGTGCGGGGTGTGTGTTTGTGTATACTGTCCAGTCCTCATTTTCCCGACGGAAATAAATTCAAATCGTGGAGTCAAAGGGATCATCGATCTGTTTATTCCCAGTTGGTCAGGATTCGGGAGTGGGTAAAAAAGTGACATACTCAATGGCGCACCGAGGATTTTTGTTAGGGAAGGGCTAGAAATGTAAAATCAGCTTACACTTCGAGGCTTTGGCAGCATGCTCCCCCAGGAATATTTTACACTTCAGAGTCTTTACGAAGCCAATTCTGGCATGAAGCAGACTGTCCAATCTAAGGACCTAGCCAAATCGGTATTTGACAAGGGGGGGGGGGTCTGGGGGCATGCTCCCCCAGAAAATTTTGAAATCTTGATGTCTTGAAACACTATTTCTAGCGATCCCAGACAATAATTTCTGTGAAAAATGCTCGGTAAATTAATCGTCATTCTGCGCTCGTTTTTTTATTAAAAATGCTACTGTAATGAAAGACAAAGTATCCTAATTCTTCATACCGAGGCATATTCATCGAGACGAAGTTCGAGAAATTGGATATTACTAACTTATTAAAAGGCAACCAGTATAATTTGCGTCCTGTTCATTTTCAGTTTTTCAGTTTCAGCTTTCGGCCCAATCAAAATGGCTCAGTTGCCAACTAAATTTAACTTTTTTCCAGCCCAGTAATGTTTAGAATAGCTTCAATTTTCAATAAAGTCACTGTGAATTTTTAAAATCATCAGAAAGCACGAACAGGTTACCCGACGACAGGTTTAAGTTACACGGTTTTCCTAATTTCTAGTTATACCTACGGTCTTTACCGATGCAAGTCGTGCTTTACCGACAGACTAGCGTTTTACCGACCAGTTCACAAAAATGTGGGGGGGTGTGTCATACCCCCACACTCCCGCATGGTACGCCCCTGCCCATTAGCTATCTTGCTGTCTTGAACGAGATGGCAACTAAGACTACAAAACTCAAAGATTGAAAAAGTGCTCGTCAACAAACGGCTGGAACTGTCCAACGGTGACATGGAGGACAAGGTTCCTACGGTTTTCTTGAAAGAGCATTAAGATAAATGCTTTCGAAAACTACTTCTTCGAAAAATGGATTTTCCAAATATCATCCAGCTAAAACATTAAGTCGCAAATATTGTACGCAATTAAACTTTTTTTAACAAATTAAACTTCGCTTCTATTGCGAACTTCGCAATAAAATACGTTTTCGAGATAGATGCATGAAGACTTTTGACAATTGCGTTTTAACGTATTTTAACTATCCAAAAATAACGAGCCCCGAAAGTAGCGGCCCTCAATGGCTACTAAATACCAAAATAACGAGAGCTGTTACTTTCGATTTTATTAGGTATCAACTATCAAAGGAGTATTCGTGGTTCTAAGAAGGTTGGAGGGATATGAAAATGGAGGCTACTTAGCCGTAGGCAGTCTTGAACAACGCTGTTAAAAGCCAACAACGTTCAGGGAACTGCCGAAACTTAGGATAGAAATTAGTGAAGGAAGGCTCCATGTTGGAGTGGAATGTAAAGTGATACAAGAACTAGAAGATCTTTATATTGGTTAAAAACAATTATGTGAGGCAGAAATGACCAATAAGATGTACTGTTAACATACTTCACAGGTTGTAAACTGCGGAAAGTCAATTGCAATTTTAACGTCGGTCAATAAACAGAAAATGAGAGAAACAGTCAGAGAACCCAAGGGAATGTTCATGCGTAAAAGCATATAATGGAGTGATAAAAGCCTTTGCTAGTGCGTCTTATTCCTTAAATTTTAGATCTTGTTTGAGTTTGCATCACTCATTCATTTACAAGTTCATGATAGTGTCTAGTATGGCCGGATGAAAGCATTGGCTGGTATTTTTTTCCATTTCAGAATCACTCTCAGGGTAACATGAAGAGAAAATTACTTGAATTGAATTGCATTCATGAAATTTTCTATTTTTTTTTCATTTCATCCTCTTTACTGCTTAATGATCAACATTTCAAACACCAAATGACTTTCAAGCCGTTACATGTCGTGGTAGTGAGTTATTTATCATTACTGTACATAGTTTGTTATTGATATTTTCTTCTTGTTGGTTATTTCCAATGTCATAACCTTTTTAATCTAAGCAAACATCACCATCTTATTTTGGGACATCACGTTTCATTCCAACGAGGGACCTTTGCTCAAAACATCAGCATTTCTTTCCTATGTTTTGGCAGTTCCCAAATTTTTTTTGGCTTTTTAGGTTTGAAAGAGACTGAGTTAGTCTGAAGGAAGCGGAGTGTATCGAAGGAAGGTCGAGTGGGTCAAGGGGAGTGTACGAGAGGATACGTTAAGGCAAGTGAGTGTAAACATGCCATAGCATATCTATAGGAGCCTTATGTGAATCTAAGCCTCAAACGGAGACTTCAAGTACGTCTAAGTCGTACTAAGAGGGTCTAAGGGCCCTACGTATGTCCAAGGGATGTCTATGGCATCTTGGGAAATTTTAGGTTGGCTAAGAAAGAGAGCTATGAGACATTTTATGGGTGTAAGAGAAACTGATGGAACTGGGAGCTAAAGCGATCTAAGTGGGACCCTGGGGACCTGAGTGAGGCTTCGGTATAAAATGATATCGGTATTGTGGGGACAGAGTCGTACCGTTAATGGTTTTAATTTCCGGACGACCACAAAAAGGTGTCCCCGAAATGATTTCGTCAGTTATTAGTCCTTGTTCAAGTTATCGATATTGATGGCTCGGGTTATTAGAAACGACCATTTAGTGTCGTTCCCTGGCACGGTTCGTTTTGCGGCGCTGAGCAATATTTTGTAATTCCTTGACTGTAGAAAACCCAACGACAGCTTAACATTTCAGTAAGTTTTTGGCTAAAACAATTAACTCATTTACGTTCAACCGCTTTATTCAGCGAATTCTTATTAAACACCTGGTTCCATAATTAACGATAACCAACGGTGTAAAGAAAGGCAAACGCTGTGTACGTACATAGATGTCGAAAAATAATTACCGTAAGGACTCTTAAATCGACCACAGTTGGGTTAAAAATGCAGGTCAGTGGTGTTTGCCATCAGCAGAAGGATCCACAAATTTCAGTGCCGACGTCATCCTTTTGAGGACACTTCTTCAAACTTAAACATATTAGGTGCACGTATAGTCCAATTACATATAGGTCAGTGGTGGGCCAGACCGGATGATCACAGCTTTCGACAATATCCGCTGGAAAGTTTGCAGTAATGTCCATAGGTGTTAGCGACTTATATCGCCGCTGGTCTGTTCGTTACAAAGGTGGCGGAAGCAAAAATATATGGGGAAGGCCCACTTTCACTTTAAAATTGAAATGGGAGAACCGTTTCCTCGTATTCGCGTGGCAAATTCACCAGCGGTATTTACTAGCTATGGAAAAAAAATCATGCAATTGCGCATATAGTGGAATGTGCGAGTCCCCCATGTTAGCTGCAACTCGAACCAAATTAAGTTGGTATGTTGAAATCACATCTGTGATGAGAAACAATGCAAAAACTAAATGGGAATAAAACGAGAATTATAATGTTTAAAAATGCAAATCTGAGAATAATTCATAATCTGTCATAAAACCTACAATGACCTAAAATTATTGGGGGGCAGGCCCCCTAATCAAATTATTGAGGGGCAGCACCCCCTGGCCTCTAATTCTGCCCCCCATGCTTTAGCCTCGGTTAAAAAGAAGTGTGGATGCTATTTATATGTTAATAGAAAATTTTACAACCATTAATATCCGATTCTTTGTTCTATAAAATTCCAGGGGTAGCGCCAGAGGGAGACAGGGGGGCTACGGCCCCCCATCGGGGAAAATTGAACAATTCGTCGGGGAACGACATACGTGGAGGAAACTTTAAACATTCGTGCTTGTTTTCTCAAACCGGTAAAAAGAAAAAACAATTACCTGCCTTAAATGTGAATAATAAAAGCGGGGAAGAATTTTTACGAGAAAATCGGGGAGAATAATGTGAAAACGAACGAAAAAGCAAACTGACACTGATGTGGCTGGGCAAGCTGGCCTAAAGCCATAATTATCGGTATCACCTTTATTGTTTTGTGGCTTTGCGAGTTTAGAAAACTACGGACTATTCAAACGCGACTTCAGACTTCACTTCGTGCCTACGTTACTGTTATAATTGGTACGTTCTAAACTCTAAACGTTTTCCTGCACCTGAACCTTAGCCCCCCTGTCGGAAACATTAGCCCCTGAGTCGGGGAATTCCTGGCGCCACCCCTGTAAAATACGAACTTCCCACTAGACTATTAGCTTGTACCTAGCTCAGAACCTCGATAGTTGCTCGAAAGTTGCCTACGTAAGATGCTCCTTGATCCCCAAAAAGTCCCTCAAAACCCTCAAAGTATCACCAACGTGGCTGTCATGACGTCACGAGCAACCCACCAATTCGATGTGCAATTACGACACTGCTTCAATCAACATGTTTAAAGGTTCGAAAATTATTAATTGATTTTAACTGTTGTTACAATGTTCAAAAATCGTTGGAAGACGATGATACAGTCTAACTTGAGTATTGCGCTGGGTACAAAAGCATTGTTTTCATTACAAAAAGCTTTAAACAGCTCATCTTGAACGTCCATAGCCACTAAAATTACAACAAGATTTATATCAATACTGTTTTTTGCATATCTAATTTAATACTGACGAATCAGGCAGAATCGTCGCTTAGTAATAAGAAGTAAGGCCCAACAAAGGATATTACAACGTTTCGTTGCGCCTCATAATGTAAAAAGTAATATTCAGATGCTGTTGCGACAAGCAAAAAACTTTGATCTTAAACATGTTTTAAATCTCCGATGGTAAGATGGTTGCTTTTCGTATTCTTTGTTGGGTTTTACATTTATAATTAGTTTAATACTGTTCCATTTAGGATTGGAGTTGTAACCATTTCAACGTAACACGTCTCTTCTTGATCACAAGGCGCTTTGTCTAGTTCAAACAGCGTCAACATGTTATCTTCACCGTCGTGAAAAGCACTTGCTGGAACGTACAGTGTAACCTGCGGTCCTTCGACAGGCCAGTAACGTCCAAGATTAAAGTTGTTCAGAAAAGCCTGGCCCTACAATAATTAAGTAGAGTTTTTCAAAGTGAGTTACATAAAGTTAGTTCTTTGCTACATTTTACCATTTTACTACGTCGCAAATAAAACATTTTTGAGTTCCTCTTAAAATCTGTACATGTAACTGCAACTTTTTATAGCACTATCGTCACAATTTGTCAGCGAAATTTTCAATGTTCCAGGATTAAGCTGATCGTCTTTTGAACAACCAGGCCAATGTTAGACGTGGACAAGTTGACAGGTGAGGCAAAGATTTCGTCAGCTACAATAATATCTAAGGCAACTTTTACACGCAGAAAGATGAACAGGACCGAACGAAATGAAAATTGTTTAATTAAATAAGCAACCTACATCGAATCATTTACACAAAGTTTTATGGAAGGAGTATGCACACGGTAGTTCAAAATGTTATTCTCATGTTATCCGACAAGATTTGAACTTCATCCACAGTAGAATTGATGTTGACTTGAATGTAGCAAAGAAGCAGTATCCCAGGGGTATCAAAAATCATTGCAACCAAGGACAGAAACTGCTTAGAGAAATACATTGGCAACTCTTATTAACCTACAGAACTGAAAGTTTTCATCGTTTTAGCAGCGGTGGGGGTAGGGGTGCACATGCCACCAATGCCCTCCGGGTTACCGGGTCCATATATTTACATTAAACCATAACAAATCAAAAAATACGGTAAAAATTCACTAAAATTTAAAAATATAGTTGATAAATTATAAAAATATCACTTTTTGCGATGAATTGTGGTCAATCTTACTAAATTTCTACTTTTTCCACTTAAACTCTGACGCAGAAGATAAAAATATTTGATTCGTACTGAAACCTTGTTTGGGCGTGGTTCAAATATTGCACAAAAAGATCCAAACTGACTCAGCCAATGCCATCCGTATTCAGAAAACAATTCTATTTTCAAAAAAATGTCAATTTCATACAAACCTTATTCCACCCATTTAACAATAGAAATGTATCTTGTGGTGGGGTCCCAGAAGGCATAGCGGGCACCTTTCCTTGGAATAATCCAGTAACTACTTCATCCGTTCGCTTTACAAAACTATTGGATGGACTGAAATCATTAGGCTTGAAAGTGATGTGAACCATCGTCCACTCCAAGATGATCTGTCCATCAATGGTAACATTGTTCACCAGCCCTTTGGGGTCATTAATCGATCCATAGTTTATATGTCCTTGGTTTTCCACCAAAATTTCGAGCACACATTCACCACCAACTTGGATACCAAGGCTTTTTTCTTTGTCATTGCGGTTTATTACGCCTTGTCTTACCTATGTTTATACAAAAAGTACTGGGATTAAAGTAAAAAAAATGAAAACAAAAACTGCCAGATGAAGGTATAGCGTTTAGCAAGTAAAAATCAGCGAATGGACGTTCAGATAATACTCAGTATTTCATTTGCAATCAAGCCATTTCAGGTAAACATGTGCAGTATATGCAACATGTTTCTTAAAGTGTACACGAAACGAATCTGAAATTTGTCTTCAAAAACTCATTAATAATTCACGAAGAAAACACAAAAGTTTTGGCTCCTAATTTGTATGCTGTAAATCGGATAAAGAATACTAATTAGAATTATAAACGTTTCCTTTCGATTTTCTACATTAAAATTTACTGAAATTTCAAATTAACCAGTAAACATGGCCATTTAAATGTACTTGTATTTCAAGAAATGGCCGCTCATATTGTATCTATTACTTAATAGTATGTATGTGCGTACGTAGGTACTGTATGTACGTACGTATGTATGTATGTATGTATGTATGTATGTATGTATGTATGTATGTATGTGTGAATGTATGTATGTGTGTATGTGTGTGTGTGTGTGTGTGTATGTATGTGTGTGTATGTATGTACGTACGTACGTATGTACGTAGGAGGGACAATAAGGTAGGTAGGTAGGTAGGTAGGTAGGTAGGTAGGTAGGTAGGTAGGTAGGTAGGTAGGTAGGTAGGTAAAGTAGGTAAGTAGGTAGGTAGGTAGGTAGGTAGGTGTGAGCCAGATTAAAATCTTATTACTTCACATAAGTTGTTCTACCTAGTGAAAGGATGAAGTTTTCGTGCCGTTGACTTAGAATTTGGTCAGAGCATGAAACCACGATTTAATGATTATTCGAATACTATAAAATGTCTTTACCTAAGGTACCTTACTTTATCAGGTACCTAAGCCGTTCTCCCTGGAGGTCCAGCTGAAGTCACCCCTCATGGGTCCAGTGTTGCTGCAGTACGAACCAAGAGTACCCGGAGAAAAACTGCGATGTTTGGTAAATTTAAATTGGACAACACTTTTCCCACACGTAACCAAGGTAACTTTAATCAGATCACTGAACGAAGCCGGAATTGAACCCTGTCACGGTGGAGAACCCTAATCACAATCATGCACTACTACTGCGCTACCAGCAACCCACACCTGGGACGGTCCAGTATTCTTGGCTGCTTTCGCCTGGTCAAAATATCAGTGGTAAATTATCATTCAAGTCTGAATCATGCGTTGTAACAATTACATAAAATTATGTACATTTTCTTAGCATACATCGGAAATTATGCTGATTCTCCACAGTTTTGCACTGTATTATGCAGCACTACCAAAATTAACCCAAGACTGAAACATTGTCCAAGACGAGATATAAATTGTCGAGAACCTCAAAGTCAAACGACTGATCTTTTAGAAATTGTTTCGTATTTGTTTTGATTAAATCGCGAGGCACAAAATCCCAAGTGTAAAAGGAACTTAAGAAACGCAAGAAGTCTTAGGTAAAAATAAACAAGTAAACCTAAACCACACCCCCGCAAAACAAGAACTGCCTTAGAAGTGATGAAGCAAGTACCAACGGCCATATAATAAATTCCCTGTTGACCTCGTTTGTTCCGTTTGCACGGGAAAGTATTTGTCTTCAATTTTGTCGCAAAGATCTCGCTCCTCCGTCGCTCAGTCTCTACGAAAACCTTCAGCAAATACTTTCCGGTACGGACCTTACACTCAGTTAATCAGCAGTTACTGTAGTACGTACTCCATTGGCGAAGATTATAGCCCTGTCATGAACACCAGGGATACTTAGATTGCCAGTTTGTTGATTGCTGAGTGTTCGGTTAAACTTGGAGCTGTAAAGTGCGAAGCCATAGTTCATGTCCATTTGTTCCATCGTGAGAGGATATTTTGAATATACAATTCGTGGTTTGGACAGTTGAGATTCAAGTACGTCTCGCAAAGTACCGACCTCAAATTAAAGTGAAAATTACAATTAAAATAGACAAACAAACAAACAGACAAGAAAACGTAATTACGTACGGTGTAATTTACTATCAAGCGGACTAGTCGACAAAAAGAAATTATGCATTCTTCAAGGAATTGCGGGTAAATTTATAGCCTCTCCTATTTACTGGTACTCAAAAATCGTCAATCTACATGCTCAGCGACTCATACAAAATATAAACAAAATTAGTCCAAGATGGCAGTCCAGCAACTGAATGAATTGGCGCCCAGAACGTGCAAGTCATCGCACGAGTGATTGAGAACGTCCAGTCCTCATTACAACTAACAATTTAGCAATAAACGTGAAACAAGCCTTTTACAAATATTAGACGTCCAGCAGTGTTGAAAGCCTTATAAGACTCCTAATTATGACTGACTATTTATAGGAAAAAACGTCTATTTTATTGTCTCACTTGTGGTTCACAAAAACCAGCCAAACAGTTATGGTAACACAGTGCCAGATTAGAAGAACGCAGAGTACGTTAAACATCGGGTGTTGCTAGATTCATTTACAAACATATGCACCTTAATTTGAAATTTCCACATGAAGATAAGTGTTATTCACCTGATGCATCATGATTTTGCCATACGCGTGTTTTGGGGTAGGTGGAGGAATCGGAATTTTCGGGATGGGTAAATACTTTTTGATAACATTTCGCAATATATAATATTTCTTAGTGGGATCTCCTGCCTCAGATAACGGTGCATCATAATCATAACTTGTCGTACATGGACGGTAGATGGAGCTTCCAAACACAGCGCCTACGAAAAAAAAGTTTATATCAAAAATAAATTTTAAAAAAACCCCAAAGACATCTGTAATGTGACACAATAATTGATGTTGATATAGATTCTAGTCAAACTCATGGCAATAATTAGTCAAAAACGTTGAGAGAATTTTCAATTATCTGCACTACTGGTCTCATTTACTACAGAGATCATACATCCAGATGAAGGCTGGCATATTAGATAAATTGAGGGGTAAACCAAAGAAACCCCTGATGAAAAGTTGAAGGTCATGGTCAAAAGCCATTTCATTTCTGTACTTTGTTTTTGTCTTTTTTTTAAAAAAAATGAAAATAAAACAATTAAGGCAAAGATAATAGCCAATAGTAACCAGAAAAGCAATTTTTTTGCTGTGCAGTTAACGAAAACAAATACGAAACAATTCCGTATTCATCAGTTGTTCGACTTCGAGGTTCTCGAACAGACAGAGAAAGGTCTGGAGAAAAACTATTTGCCCTCAGTTGGCTCAAAATGACGGCGTTCAATTGGCGACCAATTTTTGGTCAAAATGCCCCCTCTGATTTTACGTAATTTCTATAGTATTTACCGCCGAATTGTCATTTTACGACCTACGATGCAATTATCTGTAGGTATTATCTGTATAAACGCAGACATATCAAACACGTGACGATGTCACCGTAATGATAAGCTGTTCTAGTTCCCTCTATAGGGCTAAATGTTTGTTAATACAGATTCGATTTTAATTATTCTTGATTTCAAAAAAGTCTCAGAATAATTGCTCACTCTCCGACATCATTTAAGCTACTGCCTGTCATTCAGCCCCAGTGCTTACCATCGGACTAGGGTAAGTACTCACTCATACCTACACACCAAAAATTTTGTAAGCACCTACAAGGTTTCAAATGACACTTTCCAGCGTTATGTTCAACTAGTACTCAATAATGCGTCCCCTTGTGAAATCCGGAAGTCACAAATTGACTAGGAAGTCTTACCATTCATATATCCAAAATTTGTACCTCCCTCAAACATATAAAAATTGACTGAAGCATTTAAAGC